>JAODAF010059285.1:0-11470 GCA_027574765.1 Molpadia intermedia
TATAGATTACAATACATTTAAAGCAAACCTGAGATTGTCTCTTGTTATTTAGGCTAAACAACAATGAATGTAGCCTACAAACAATGCGGAAACTGATGAGGGCATCGGAAAGCATTTTTGTGCACATAAGTAAAGTTTATGCCTCTTAGGTTCCTTCTAATATATAACAACCGGTGATCATGGCGCTGCTAAATTGATCCACACCCAAGTGCACTAGTCCTTGTTGAGGTATCGTTTATGGGTTATACGTGCACATGCGTACTATACTAATGTATACCCATTTTATATTCTGTTAAATGAGTCAAGCACGTGTAACATGTAATATTGATTTCTAAACACACGCAGACCTTACCGGTACTCACCTATCGAGTAATTCACATCAGTATATCGATTTCTCCATTCAAGTCAAGTCTCACGCAGTGGATCTAGGGCGTCACACACATCCTCTTCATAATAACCGCAAGTGGATAAACCACTTGATACAATGGTTGTCCGTTTGTATACAGGGCAAAGTTTGTCAATAGGATCATTTCCCCAATAGTGGTGATGTTCCCCGCCCCAGGGTCGGTGCCCATTGATCAAAACCTTCTGCTGGGAGACCCAGGTAATGTACTAGAGTATAATTTTTTTCGTAACTTTGAAGCGGCACAAGTCAATCGCTCTTAATTTGCTACCGGTACATTATGCACGTCGTAGTAATCGTTATTTGTTTCCATCCGATATTGCTACAAGTACATGTAAAAGTGCACGTCTTAGTAAACGTAACAAGTGGTGTCAAATATGTCATATGAGTACAATTGTTTTCAGTATTTCAGTTCCTTACATTGTAAACATTCATAGGCTGTTTCAATTCAGTTTGATGATCGAGGACAATACCGGCCGCCGGCAGTAATGCAGAAAAGTTGGGTGTTGGGATGTTACTTACCACTGTTACATATATATATCTTACTGCGTTACTTCATTCTTCTAAACTTATGCTGTCACAGTTATGGTTGTTACCCCGAGATAGTTACAGGTTTAAGTTACTTCAGTACTTCGGTTCTAAGCGTGTAAATATATCACATGACGTAACTGTTAATTATATTGGCCAATGCTGGACACATAGACGCATATAACTAGGGATATCAGAAATACGGGGCATTCGAGAGATACAAAATGTTGTTACAGGGGTAAGATATACTTCAGTACGTTATCATGTGTATATATAACTATTGCTGATCACAGTAAACCACGTATTCAATGTAACAAAAACGTTGTACAAGATGAGGGAAATACCCATATGCGGGGTTATGTTATATATTATTATTATTATTACAGTTAATTATCATTATTACAATTAATTGTATTTAGCACAGTTAATTATAAGTATTACAGTTAATTATAATTATTACAGTTAATTATAATTATTATAATAATTACGGTGATTTAGTTTGAAACATAACGAGTTGTAAGTTAGGGTTTTAATCTAGTAGGGACGTCGACGCAGGTGCCTCGAGAACGACCACAACGTTGTTAAATTGTAATATCAGCGTGGTTTATATTACCTGATCATGCTCACCATAACTGTGACAGCTTGTAAAGAAATAAATCATAAACCAAAATAAGCACTGACGTTATTAGCCCTTAACAAGTAGTAGTATAAGTAGTTTACGAAGACCCCTCTAAAATCAATTGTAACAGCCTGTAATATCTTACTTACACTTAACCCTGTACTTTGAGGCCGCTTATACTAATTGAACCAATATTAATAGCTGTAATTATGTTATACGTTTAACATATTAAGGGACATGTTGAAGTTGAACTTTAACCCTGTAATACCATTGGCTGCGTAGTCCCGAAACGCATGTTAGCCTTAATTTTTAGAGCACGTATTTGTTATTTTAAGAACGTGCATGGTTTATAAAACGTTATTTCCTAACTTGTGACAGCTTGTACCTCACCACCGCCAATTTTGACGTCACTTGTTATTTTGTATCGTTGTTATAACTGTATTATCATCCCGAATTAATAGATCATTACCTTAACAAGAGAGGAAATATAATGTTGTAATATCATATGTTAAAGTGAACCAGGGAAATGTGAATAATATTACCCTTGGCCTGTTTTGGTGCCATCGACGGGATTTGATGCCAGTCGGTGTTTTTGAAGTTTCTTCGTTGATTATAGTATTTTATTATATGACTCTTCTTATACGTTTCATTAGACCATCATGAAGTTGGCTTTTGCAATGTTTGTTAAACATCGCTTCGTAAAACATAATAAGTAAGTGCAAAATTTAATATCACCATATTTAGTGAATTAAGGAATGCATTATACCATTAGGTTTTACTACATATTGCGGAAACTTCACTATGATTTGATGTTTCGTACCTAGTGTTTATTTATTAGGTTCTTATCTTCGAATATCAACATTCTCCCTGTCGTTCTTCTACGTCGTTATTTATGATATTGAAGAATCAGCTAGCATAAGTTTACTGATACGTGGATAAGATTGTCTTTAAGTTTGTGCAATTGTTGACTCGGTATCACATTGCTTCTAATTCATTAATTTAGATACAGAAAACAGTTTACTAATCTTCACATAACTCCATTATTCCGCACTAACATTGGGTCAAACAGGAAATAATGATTCTAATTTTGAATATTCCCCAGCAAACTGGTATTACGTACTTCATTCTTGATTGTGTTTTTATGAAATTACACCAGAAATCACAACAATGGGTGACACGATATCTCCCAAGGGTACGAAACTGCGAATATCAATCGTCACTGTTAGGATCCCACTGTATGACCCGAACCACCAAGAAACAAACCCACAAGCTATTTCAATTTAAATAAAAGCGTGTTATCAATACCCATATGTAATAAGTAGACTAATATACCACTAGACCAAACGGCGCAACTATTTTATCCTACATCAGTCTTCTTGATATCATAAATGGTAATTATTTATCCTATTTGTCATTTTTTCAGCGGTATATTTATTTCCCTGTCTCCAAAAAGGCTTTCATACTTATCACTCGGGTTTACGTATAGAAGTAACTTTGGCTGGAAATAAAGAGAGTTTCAATAATATGAAACGTGCCGAATATGAATTAACAGTTATCCACTTAAGAAATAGCGCTAAGCAGTAGGAATTTATTAAAAAACAGTTTTGTGTTTACAAAAACCAAAATGACGTTTTTAAATTTATTTCTTTATATTGCAGTATTGGTGTTAAATAGCACCGTAACGCCTAGAATCCATAGTCAGCAACAGAAATGAGAAGGAAACAAGTTTACGTTTAAATTAAATTAGGGGACGTTTGGGGCTTGAAATTTGAATATAAATAATGAAATATTTAAAAAATAAATAATAAAATCAAAATAACCATTATATAGTGTACAAATATTTATGTTCGGGTTAAGTTGGTAAGGTGTACCTGGTACACATGGCTTGTACAGCAATTGCTATTTAAGGTGTGACAACGTACATCAGTAAATACTGTATATATTATATATATATATATAATTATAACATGTGTTAAACCAGACACAATAGTAACTGTAATCATGTTAGTGTTAGAGTTAGGGTTACTGCCAGGTTAGGATTAGAGTTAGTTAACTCGGTAATTAGGCTGAAAGTGCATGGGAACTAATCTAATATTCTAATAGACTATACATCCATCATGTTATGAAACAAGACATTAGCCACGAGGCTGAGGAGACACCCCTTCCCTTAAAGAACTTTCGCTGTAGTCAGACGAGAAGATACACATAAGGAATGAAGTCAAAACGTACTTTTCATCAAAATATCGGGTTTAAAATGATTTCAAATTCTCGACAGATCAGAAAGTTTCTCTAAATTATCGTTTGTTTATAGTATACATGCGGTCTGTAAACCATCAATGGCTGCCTGGGAAGGAAGAAATAATCGCAATCAATTGAACAATTACAGAGACAAAATATAGGATGCGATATTAGGAAACGCATGCATAGCATACACATTGTCGCATCGCACAGTTTAATATTTTACATTTCTCTATATTCTCAAGAACAATGACTGAACTTTTACAAGTCGATTCGCTGTGTTTCAGTGAAATCGTCTAACTGGTAATCCATGAAGTAAGCCAATGGGAGAGGAGAGTGTGGGCAACTGGGCATGGCTATCAAACTCCTCCGATGTAGCCCAGTGTTATATACACTCATGAGGTCAAGCCCAAACTTCCCTTCTGAAAGCTTTCAATGAGCGTGCGCAATTAATTCGTTGGCGATCGATATCCTAGTTAGCCTTTGGAGATTTTGAATGATAAATCATGGCATTTGGTAAAACGAAAATGAAACACGTTAGTATTGACAGTAACCAGACCAGACATATTCAAAATATATGACTGAGACAAATACGAGAACACTGAATACTCGCTTACAAACGAATAAATTCGACGAGGGACACTTTCTGAATGATTCTAATTGACCTTGTCATGACCACAAACAAGTATCACATATCGCCAGGTGGTGGTCTTGGCGGGGACGTCTTTACCAGTTCGTTAAATCAGTCGTACTAATGAATCACCGGGCCAGGCATAACTACCAATCTGCGTGTTTTTTCTGCATCTTTTCTACACAAAGTATGAGGCCGACCAGACCCATAATTATACTAATCGGATCAACGAAATCTTCTGGTATGCATATGCTTGTGTGTAAATAAATCCATCACAACTTCACTCACTTATGTGTCTAAACGTTATTCGCGCGGGTCCTTTTATTTGAGGATTTGGAATTTATCCTTTTATTGATGTGTTATATTGGAAGTTGGGCTATATAAATCATAATGTTTCAACGTACGAAATGCACTGTGTCGTGATTTTTAGGCATATTGCACCGATATAGTGTACTACGCAGTGACGTCAGTAATATGTATACTAAAGACGCCTGACGTCACGGCTATACTTTGGTGACGACCATTCGTCTTTCAATTCTGAGATTAGCACTATGTGTATTAGGTAAACTTCAAATAGGTAAAATAAACACACGATGATAAAACTCCGACTGACTGAAAATGAATCACTGCTTTGACAGAAGATAAAAATGGTATTTTATACATTCGATGATATTCTCTGATGTTATTCGAGTCTAAACAAAATAATTCTCAGGCTCCTTGTGTACTTGTTGCAATTATTCTCTCCACACTCGCACACAACCGTAACGTACTTCATTGAGTGCTTTCCACCTGATAATTCCCCTACATATTATAAAATGGAAATGCAATTTTGGAATGTCTTCGTCCACCCCTGCAACTAGACTTTGCGCTACGGATACTCCCGAACTATAAAATCCAGATATGATCAAGGAAATAGAACCGGTCAGACAAGTAGCGAGGAACCTCCACCAATACCCCTAATGTACCAGTTAGTCAGATGGAAATGTTGCTACGATCACCCGGTAATTATCCTTTCGTAGCCATGTAAAGCCCCGTATCCCAACCAAGGATATCTCTATTCTCTACTGCCTGTATATAGTTTATATTTAAAACTGAATACAAGGAGGGGTAGATTCATGATTGTGGTTTCTAATATCTGAAACTAGCTTTCCAGTTTTTACATTCTTTCTTCCAATTTTACTAAAAGTATGCTTAAATAAAAATCTGAACAATTTTGTTTACTTCTGAAATAACACATTTTTAGGGATTCAAAATGGTGACTGGTCTGGCGACAAACGTTACAGCCATATATTGCATTCTGCCAAAAAAAAAACTATTTAAGTGTTAACACTTTTATATAGCTGTTATAATTAATGTATGATTCCAAGTCCAAAATATATTCATTACGTAACACAGCTATAGTTGAAAACCTTTAAACGAGACAACCGTGCAACAGCCTTGGAACAGTACAGGACTATTGACTTGATTTGATATACTCCTTAGATAGACATAAATCAAACGGAGCTTAGTAAAATTGTGACGTCATTATGACAGAACCCCGGAGGCACCAGGAATCAATGATGTATTATCGCTATGCAGCAAAGTCAGTCAGTTTAGAACGATCAAATACACGTGGAACCTATCCCGCCTCTACATTTTACGCGGGAAACATCTTACCTATAATTACCTAATGTATTTACAAAAATAAGTCCACGTGCTACACTTATTGTTAAATATTTTACAATGAGGTTTTGCGAAAGGTACGGTTTAAATAGCTGGTGCGCCGCGAATGTTTCTTAACTTTATCTATACTTTGCTACATTACAAATCATTCGACCTCCCGCATTCTAGCAATAATACAATGAGTTACTGTGTTACATGTACACTTCACTGATGGGATAATTCCCTAAAATAGTTTAGGATCTAGACAGGGATTTGAAACATTCCTTACGATTTATTAATTTGTTCGCCTACCTAAGCCTCCTTAGTGATAAATATCTGTCATAGCAGTTTATTAAGCTTGTATAGTATTGTTACTAACGTGTGCTTATTGGGGTAATTTAACAGTGTCGCATACGTTTGTTAATACAATTTCAGAAGACCCAACTGTTGCGTCTCTACTACACTCTACTATTCCCGATAAGTCGTTAATAATATAAATCCAGATCTTTATAATAAACGTGGTGTAAATATGTACGACACGATTGACAGAACACTATAAACGAATTTACGATACACAATTGCAATAGGTTACCTATTAATTAGTTGCCATGAAGATACAATACATCTTCGCATAACTGCAAATAGACGATAATCCAAGCTTACAATAACAATTTGTAGTATTATCTTATATCAGTACCGTATAAAGAAATCACTTTAACACATTAACAAGGTTTACCTACCTTTTAATTGTATAATATGGAAGAAAATAACCTAAATCTTTAAAAAATATGTTATGCTCGATATCTGCTTTGCGTTGTCAAATGATGTAGTACCGTACTTTAGTAATTAACCACATTTAAGAACCGATCGGATTCCTGGCGTTACATCATTTTCATACCAGGGAGATATTACGTCATATTCCCTAAAAAAGAAAGTTACTTTATTTCAACTATGCTATTAGTTAGAATGATCAAAGCACAATGTGTTTATCAGCGTGCATTGTGGTGGTCTATTGCAATATAATTAAATTATTAACACCAATAATCTAATTAGGGTAATGCGGGAAGTAAATATTACTTTTTATATCTAAACTGACATATCTGAATCTAAATATTTGAACATACTTGAATGCGCAGAAAGAAAAAACTCGTTACATAAATATGTATAACAAAACCAACCTGCTTAACAGCTTAATGGCTATGTCGGTGGCGAATATGTAACCAATTCCACGGAAATAAAATAATCAGAGAAAGATACGGTGAATTAAATCAATTCCCAAAGCAGATGCCTGCATAATTAACGACACCAGGTAACATTCGTTCCAAGCCTGAAATTTTACTGCATATATATAAGGAGCTGTTGAATCCTCAATACGAATTCTACGGGGCCCCTTCCACCTTGTTGCTACGAGTCCGTTGCTTCGGTATCCGTCTCCGTAAAAAATGATGATTTCTGTCGCTTTCGTCTACCACTGATAGACTTCGTTTCTTCTCCGGCCTAAGCTGGCGCAATTATCTAAAGTTGAAAAGATATACGACTGAACCTCGAGCGTCGTGCTCGCGAAGCTAAAAATAGGAGAATATTACTATCCGAGATACGAAGCCACGCCCTTTCTAAATGCTGAAAATTCTGATGGAAGATGATGAACTACGAGATACACACTTCCGCTTACTACTTCCAAGAATAGTTACGCTGTATGTATCTTTAAATTATTTTTTTTTGTAATGGAAATAACAGTTAAGTGGATATGGAATACAAAGAGCTTGCTTCGAAATGTAAATGATATAACAATCTTTGAAGTGCGGTTTGGAATTACAAGTTTGGTTACAAGCAAGAACGGTGAAATCGAAACAGACCAACGGCGAACACATCATGCGATATGAGAATCCTTGAAAAGTATTTTAGAAGTTAAGAGTTATGGCTTGGTCTTATATCATGTAGTATGATACACCTTTTAAGATTTCGTATGTTTGAATATGGGTATAAGGGCAAATATATGAAAATGTATAAAATTAACCATATGACTCGTATATGACTGAATGGAGCCACGGACTCGTAAATCAAGAGTGGTATGTTATGTCAGATTTAATCTTTTGTTTACATTTATGATTTACCCGTAATAACATCTCACGCAACAGATATTCTTTTTGGTGACGTCATGAATGCTTTCAAAGAGAACGAAATCTAGTTCAGAGATGAGTTGAAAGATGTACATGGATACGGAAGCGGCGCGTCATCCCGTTTATGGATAGGGAAGCAGCGCGGCATTCCTTTCATGTGGTTTTGCAACTCCTTAGTTATCTCATGAATAGATTAATGTGGTTGATTTTAAAAAATGTGTGGTGAATATGTGGTAAATAAAGTTCACATTTGCAGGAAATGATATAACGGAATGTTAATGATAAAAAGTCATAGTTTCTCAGCCGTTTCATGTAGTACATAGTTACATTACTATTATTTCACAATCGTCAACAATTTGTTAAATTACAAACGAAAGCAATTTTTAATAACGTGTAAAACTCAAGCAGGATTGGGACCAGAATATTGTTAATAATAGCTTAAAGCTGATAATAGAGCTTGATCGCAAATCATAGATGTTTTCCTAAATTCTTTCGAATATGTATCACCTTGTCACACCTCAATGATGCTGAAGAAAACTGGTTATCACCCTCCCCTGCCGCGACCCACTTCAGGCCAGATTACCTCACATTAATTTAAGTAAGTCCATGTTTTTTTTGTGAGATGCCCTTCGACCACGTGATTCGGAATCATAGGTTTACACTGGAAATCCCTGTTTCTCATCTAATTTTATTTGGAAAATATAAAAGGACTGACGTAGATCTGTAATCAAATATATATATATATATAGAAATTTGATTTATTTGCAGATTTTAGTCGATACATTACGTAATGCTACAGACGCAGGTTCGAGTCCTGCTCGTGCTCAATTTTCCCCAACATTAAAAAAATCTTTCCCTTGTTCATAAAGGCAAGGTGCCAGTACTTGTGTAAAATTTCTCATTAATATATCGACTAAAATCTGCGAATAAATTATAATTCCTTTCATTGTCGTTGTCGATATAGTCATCATTCAGTCATTTGTTATTATATTGATATAGTACCCACGCTATTTGTTGGCTAGAATACCCACGCAATATTTGGTTTAAGGCGAGGAGCCCTTATTAACCTATCACCAATAACAAACATGACAGCATTTTACATCTACAAAACAGCACCGGTAACTGTTAATAATGATAATAACATTTACATAGCGATAAATGCAACTCCAGAAGAGCAACGATCTAAAGCGCTTCACAACAAACAAGTACTTACAAATTAAGAAGAAAAACAATAAACAGAAACTGCTTTAACGGTGATATGAAGCTATTGACAAAAGTCACATTTGTAATGGATCTTTCTCTTTGGTCGAGATATCACTCTGGACACTATATAAATACACCTATCTGGCTATTCATGATATATGTACACTAAATACAAGTGTTACATCGATTCCCCTAAAACTTGAATAATCAAACACTTTATTACATTTCGTTCAGGGTTAAATTGTACTTAATACCATGCAGACATGCACGTAGCCAAATAGTACTTTGTCACGCAATGAATCTATATATTAGTATTCATGTTATCTTT
Source organism: Molpadia intermedia (assembly GCA_027574765.1). Lineage (NCBI taxonomy): Eukaryota > Metazoa > Echinodermata > Holothuroidea > Molpadida > Molpadiidae > Molpadia > Molpadia intermedia. The sequence continues at coordinate 9,712 of JAODAF010059285.1, forward strand.
GAGTATATGATAGTTTATGGTTCAATACCAGACGTGCATGCTGTTTATGGTATTTAAGTTCCGTAGCCAAACAAACTTTGTCACGCAACAAATCCATAGACTCTGTTGTCAGACAAAACACCTAAGTTTATCAACTTAAGGTGGTCCCTAGATTTTACAGCGATTTAGTAATAAATAAACAAAGGTAAAAGCGCAGAGTTGGAGACTCGGTCTGCCATTTAAAATAAAAACCTTGCAACTCGACTGGAGACGTGCCCGCATAGTTACTTGCCAGAAGACATCCAACTCAACTTGTAGCTTTTCGTCAAATACGCGGGACTCGACTTGAGACTTGCTTCAGTTAAAAAGCCTTTATATAAATCATTATAGCTGGTTAAGTTCTTACTGATAAACACAATTAGCCACTGTTAATTAAAAAACAGAATTAAGAGACGTACAGACGTCATCTACCCCTCTTTCCCTTTTGTCGTTATTTTGTTCAAAACAACTTCTGTGACTTGAGACACGAATTTAAACTTGCGTTCAATGATTTGAGGCTCGACATGAAACTTGCCCCAAAGACTGGATACTTGACTTAATAATTGCTCTTAAAGACTTGAGACTTGAAATAATTAGACTAACCATAACCAGTATTTCTAACAACGTAACTTAGTTTGATACCAATGAGTTTCAAAATGATTTCACCATAAATGTTAGAAAATTTGCATGAGTATATATACTAAATAATTGTTTAATCTTTCCTCTTGTTTGTTTAGAATATAAATATATTATATATAGACTATAAAGTACTTCTACTTAAGTTATTTGATGACATGATACAAGTATTGTTACAAAACTATCTTACACGCAGCAAATCCTTCAAATAATTTCATATTCCTTAGAATACTCTTAATACATAAACAATTTACTTTACAAATGTATTTAGAAATTGCCTTTTAAATGTTAATTCTTAATTTCAAGTACTATATTGTGATTTTATTATTGGTATATTTTTAGTGAAACAGAGTAACACATTAGCTAAATATATAAATCATAATCGAGCTTCGTCTCACATAATATCTCTCTTATATCGCCTATATTGATAAATATACCTACTGAAGTATTTTCAAACTAAACGGAACAAAAAGGCAATATATTGAAGTTCATTTGAAAATCAAATGCGTAGTCCTGTCTGGAACACCATTATCTTATTTTATTTATTTTATTGTAAATTTATTTAAATAGATAATGCCCTTTAGTAGTGCAGATGTATTTAATTATAGGTTTGGTCATTTCTCAGTATTATTTTGAATATAAAGCACTTTAAATGTTCGTTGATTTGTTTGCAAATCTTATCCAGAGTGTTTTATATTTAGGAGAAGGATAATAATTAATTGAATAATTGTATAATATTAATGTTTGTTTTCTCCACAGTTTTAATTTAAAGTACTTTTATTTCAATTGGTATTTTTCAGTTATAAATAGTGACTTTATATACGCGTGTGTGCTCGGTTCGTGTAAAGGAAATGCTGCCTAGATTTTGTCTCATATTAAGTACTTTAAATGTGTGTTGATTTGATTGCAAATCTTGTCCAGAGTGCTTTATATGTAGGTAAAGGATAATAACTAATTGAATAATTGTATATTATTAATGTTTGTTTTCTGCACAGTTTTAATATAAAGTACTTTTTTTTAAATGGTATTTTTCAGTTATAAATAGTGACTTTATATAGGCGTGTGTGCTCGGTTCGTGTGAAGGAAATGCTGCTTAGTTTTGTCT
>JAODAF010059396.1:0-11465 GCA_027574765.1 Molpadia intermedia
CTCCCGGTGGCATTGTTAACCAACGAGTTCTATTGTGAACGCTGGTTAACCAGTACATGTACTCACGACTGTACTGTATAAGCTTCCAAAGTCTGAAGAAATCACATTCGCGTGTTTTCACGACTCAAAAGCGTGAAAGACTGAGGTTTTGAGCAAATTTCAGGAGGCCATATCTCGGAAACGACATGTCGTATGAGGCTAATTTTGTGGGTGTGTTCATTTTTCACACACTGGATTATTATGATGGAGTTTTATCAAAATCTGAGAGGGTCGTGCAGGGACCATTGGTTGATTTGACATGGAATGACAATGACCCTATTAGTTCTTTGTGGAGAAAGTTGGTAACTAAAATTGTTTGATAATACTTGATTGTGCAATCAGACCTGTACAAATGTAGCTGTAATCATTGCCTTATTTGATTATTTCTCTTTTTAGAACACTACCAATGTGGTTCAACCACATTACTATTGGTTGGGTGTACTACAGATGGAATGTAGAATTGACATATGTAACCGTCAGATATATGGACAGAAGTTTCATCGCTGGCTGAACTTCAAATATTATAATCTAGCATCTTCTCTGACAATTAACTTATTTTTGCAAAATGGGGTACATTTGTTTCAAATGTGGAAGACATATAAACGGTGGAACACGGCAATTAACACATCATCTTCATTCATATCATACCGTTGGAGGATCTGGTAATAGTCTTATTTGTGGCCAAGATGGATGCAAGAAAACTTTCACCTTAATCAATTCATACATGAGTCACATTAGACGTGTTCATGTACCGCAGCAGGAAGAACAAGTTAACCATGTCATGAATGATCTGAATGTAAATGAGGGTGATGAAGCTGAAATTGAAGAGCCTGAAGACATTCAAGGATTGGTGGAACCTGATGATCATGATGATTTGGATGAATTCAAAGAATTTGATCATGACTCCCTAAAGAAGCTTGCAATTTCTATGATTATGCAGATGAGGTCCTCTTCTATTCCTTATTCCTCTGTACAGAAGGTTATAGATGACACAGGTCATATGTTTAGATATGCAGCTTCCTCGCTGCAACATGACATGTTGAGTGTGATGGAAACTCATGGAGTTAATATTACAGCTCCTGATGTTTTAAATCTTTGTGCTAAATTCAACTGTTTGGAAAATATGTATTCTGGACTTGAAACAGGAAGAAAGCAGTCCAGATACATGATCGAGAACTTGATGTTGGTAGAACCTGTTCAGGTTGCTTTGGGAACACGTTTTGATCAGGTAGTTGATAGGACAAGTGGGGAAATTGTACAGACAATAGTGACAGACCATTTCCAATATATTAATGTTGCTGGGGTTCTCAAGTATGTTCTCAGTTCAGCTACTGTCAGAAATCTTATTCAGAATGAAGAACATTCCCCCAAGAACTACCTATGTGGCTATCAAGATGGAGCACAGTACAGCACGGTTGGAATTTTAAGAGAACATCCAAGGGCTTTACGGTTCCAGCTATTCTATGATGATGTGGAGGTAACAAATCCTCTTGGTAGTAAGGCAAATATTCATAAGCTTGGCATGTTTTACTATAGTATTCAAAACCTACCAAAACATTTCAATTGTACAACAAGTAGCATTCATTTACTAGCAGCGTGCTACACAACAGACTTGAAACGGTATGGGTTTCAACCAGTCTTGGCACCATTTGTTAAGGAAATGGAAGCCCTTGAAAGTGATGATGGTATTCAGCTGATGCTAGATGGAAGATTGACCACAGTTCATGGCAGCTTAGTGACATTCAGTGCAGATTCTTTAGCAGCACATGAATTGCTTGGGTTTATGAGCCCATCAGCTGATAAGTTGTGCAGGTTGTGCTATGCTTCCCGAGAAGATATTCAGGTTAATTTTTGTGAAGAAGATTTTCAAATGAGAACTATTGAAGATCATGACCAGGATGTAGAAGTAGCTTGTCGAAGAGGTAGAGATCAACGCACAGGTGTTAAAACATCTTGTCCGCTGAACACACTCAGAAGTTTCCATTGTGCTACAAACTATAATTTGGATATAATGCATGATATGTTGGAAGGAGTGTGTCCCTATGAAGTAAAGTTATTGCTCCATCAGTTCATCTATGTTGATCACTTCATTTCTATTGATGAATTTAACCAGAGGTTGAAGGCATTCCATTATCCTTTCAATGATAGGAAGAATAAGCCGTCGGCTGTGTTGCCTGAACGCCTTCGAAATATCAGGGACCACAAATTAGGCCAAAAGGCAGTGCAGATGTGGTGTTTCACCAGAATGCTCCCTCTTCTGATTGGCAATAATATCCCCTACGATAATGAATACTACGAGCTTCTACTTCTTTTACTACGATGCATGGATATTATATTTGCGCCTGTAGTTCACACACCTCAGACGGCATACTTGAAGCATTTGATAATGGATCATCATGTTTGTTTCAAATCAAACTTTCCAGAACACAACATGATCAACAAGCAGCATCACATGGTGCATTATCCAACCTGCATTAGACTGTCTGGACCTTTGAGTACGCTTCAATGTCTCAAATATGAAATGAAACATGCCTTCAGTAAGAAGATTGCTGCCATAAACTGTAACTTCAGGAATATCTGCAAGTCGGTTGCATACAAGCACCAAATCATGCAATGTGCTATATGGTCAGGTCGTGGTCTTCGGCTGGACTTTGAATGTGCTGGAGGAAGTGTTTCCACAGTCAGTTCACTTGAAGGGAGCGAGGTTATTGCAGAGGCCCTTCAACTCGATGAAGATTCAGAAATATTTGTAGCCAGTCAAGTTTCACTGTATGGCACAGAGTACAAGCCAAAACTCTTCCTGGCTACAAGCGTGGATGAAGATATTCCCAAGTTCAGTCGCATTTGTTCCATCTTAGTGTCTGGAAATACGCCTGAATCTGTCCACTTCGTAGTCAAGAAATGGCTAAACAAAGGATTTTCCCCACACTTTCATGCCTTTGAAGTAGCAAGTCCAGAAAATCCTCAGACGCAGTTCTCTGTTGTACAGCTGGAGTCCCTTGTAGATTTTCATCCATTGTCAGGAGTAACTTCGTATGAGGAACATTCACCATTGTATCTGTGTCCAAGATACATGCTGACTCAGATTGATGAAAGGTATGCAAAGTGTTTTGTTGTAATTTGTGCATCCAAGGGCAGTGTTGTAATTGATTTAATCACGCTGATTAAAATCTGTGATTTAAATCGTGCGTTATAGGCCTATCAATGAATTTTTTAAATCGCTGATTTAAATCACTTTTTTGAGAAAATTTATAATGTTTTTGTAACAGTTTATGTACAGTAGAGGCAGATTATGCATAGATATTCATTGGAAATAACTTGTGACATTTCCCTATTACCACATTTAAGAAATTGGTCTATTACTGTATAATATGTGCTATAGGTTTGCAGAATTGCAGAGCTAAAGCCTAAAAGGCCTTTATTCGTGACGCAAATCGCCCACAAGGTGCAAATCAATTGCATTGAGTTAAACTTGAAGCTAATCCTTTCAATCCCTGCCAGTCAAACACATTTTATTTAAACTTATTGACTACATTACTGTATGTGCCATATGTACTGTACACTATACAGTACACATGTATGCTGTTGATCATGATTTTTTTTCTGATCATTTATTTGACTTGGATGTTTGGACAGTAAGACGTACACAAGCAATATAATGCTTTATAGGATTTGGGGGTATTTATACAATCATTTGGCAACTTTTGGAACAATAGGCTATATCACTTCAAAAATAAATAAAAATAAATAAAAATTGATAATTATATAAATTCACCTTTATAAAGCACTGGTCAATATCCAAAGGACAACCAATGCTCAGTGGCGCTCAAATGATTCAAATCAAATAAATCTGATTGATAATAAATCAATCCGATTTAAAAAAGATATCAAAAAATAAACAACCCTGCCAAAGGGTGAAAATGTTATCTTTCACTCAAGGAACTGACTTGGCCAAAATATAGACTTCAGTCATGCTAGAAATGAATGAGTTCTTGCAAAGGGGTTTAGCTGATCATTAGTGATGTGTGTCAGGTGATAGTACTGTTTGGACAAGTCCAAAACATCACTGGCTACTGTATGTGACATATTACAGCAAGTGTTGGATACCCCAACATGGACAAAAAATTCATAGAATTACAGTAGTATGCGTCTTAATATAACCTGTATTTATTAATAGCCCCATATTATAATGTTCTTATGTTGCAGATACATCATTTATAATTTTAATTAGTATTTTGGATGAATAATATAGCATAAAGAGTCGAATGAAACTGTCGGGTACTTGGGTGCCATGCAAACTCTATTAGTATTCCAACTTGATGATGGATATACAGTACAGTATATAGATTTGAGCTGTAATCCCAGCTTCCGAGACACCCATAATTGATTTTGAATTTCAGACTACGGGTTCAGGAAGCCACTTGGGGCTTATACGAGGAACACTGGCCAAAAAGGAAAAAGAAACGGGCTGAATACAAATCCTATTGCAAACCCTGGTTATTGTAGTGCACTACAGCATGTCTACATGCAGTTGTTAATTTTTATGATGAATGTTAATGAACTTGAACACTTATAATTTCCTTTTTATCATTCTATACTTTCAGACAATGATGTGGACATGGAGGTGTTTCTTACCCTTTCTGAAAGTGACCTCAAGGAATTGGGGATTGGCTCGTTTGGGGTGCGTAGAAAGATCCACCTCTTAATTAAGCAGCTTCCGAATATACCGCAAGATACAGCAGAACTTAATGTAAGTATAATGCAATACAAGTGTTATGCACAGATAAATGAAGCAAACATTATAAAACAACTCGGGGGTTACAATAGTTACCACAAATTTTACTCTGACAATAATTACTGATCATAAGACACCATACAGTAATCAGTTCAAGTTTTTTTTATGATCGTAAGGTTAAAAACAAGTTGAGTTAATATCTTGCATTCAATGAATTTGACTGTTTTAATAGCAAAATACTTATCCAAAATTGTTTACATACAAACTGACAGTGACAAACTTGTGCAGAAGGTTTCATGAAGCATTTGGATATCGCGAACCAATCATAGTTGGAGCACGGTTTAATCTCCACCCCGCCCCCAGACGTGTGTGCTTTAAATACAATATTCTGCTAAATGACTCTTACAAATTATGTAGTATTAAAACCACATGCTGCAAACTACAGTTTATGCCTACATTACAATCTACAGTATTTGTCTATTAATGAAGTCACACAATTATTTCTTTTTTTATAGGCTTCAAAGTCAACTGTGGATTCGAGCTCTGAGTGGGATTCTCAGGAGGATGAAAGTGCTGGACCGTCAACACCAGTAGCCTTCAGTGGACCTTCAACATCAACCCCGTTGAAACCAGTGAAGTCTAGTCTAGTAATGGTTAGTGCTAGTCATTTGAACAGAAGTATCATAAGTTTGTAGATAGCTTTGGTTAGTAATTTAGTTTTTAGTCTGCCATGTGCTATTGTGGTTGTCATGAGTATGTTTCAAAAAACTACAAAATAATTTTCCAGTAAACATCACCCAGGCGTGTAGCCAGAAATTCCTCAAGGGGGTGGGGGGGGGGGGGCACGTTTTTTGTGAAATGGGGGAGCGGTCTGAGAAATGTCTGGATTTTTTAAGTGCGTAGATGCGATTTGGTGCTATATATTAAATCCTTTGATGTACATCATGATACTATACATAAATTTAATATAAATATCATGAATTTTTTAACTTGATTTCACCAAAAAATAGGTAGGCCTACCGCAGGGTTGTAGCTAGGAATTTTGAGTGGTGGCTCTGGCTAAACAAATTTAAGTGGCGGCCTCAATTTTGATCAACTGGGGTGTTTTCGGCAGCAAAATGACATATTTTTACATTCAATTACTTCAATTGTAGTGATTAATGTAGTTGCAAGTCATGTCTGTCCATTTGCAATAGATTTCTGCCCGTTTTTTAGTGGTGGTCGGCAGGGGGGTTTCAGGGCTGAGTGGTGGTCGGCAGGGTCGAGTGGTGGTTGCTGCCGACAACCATAGCTACATCCCTGGCCTACCGGTAATATTCAGAAGTTTAAGACATTTTCGGATTTTTCAAATTACCTAGATGCGATTTGGTGCATACTTATACTGTAGGTTAATTCCAAAAATATGTACATCAAGGTACAGTATGTTTAGAAGTTTTAGCCTACCAATCATTTTTTTAATTATGCAAGGACATGTTCATTATTTTGATTGTAGTTTGACATTTTTGTACACATGTCTATTGCTGACTAGTGGCAGGGGAGGAGTGGGGCGAAATTATTTTAGGAAGGTTTGAAAATAATTTCGCACCCACTATACAAAATAATTTTGCCCAAAATAATTACGCCCCTACTGGTTATAAACTGGTTGATTTTTGAAAGCTGCTCAGGAGGCAAAATATGCAATATTTTGACATAAATAGGCTGAATTTCAGCTTTGTTATTACTTTGCACAATATGTACAGTAAGCCTATATTTATACTAACAAAATTTTAAAATTGTTGGGAAAATATGCATAAGGGGGTGCAGCTGCCATCATGCCCCCCCCCCCCCTTGGCTATGCACCTGACATCAAGATTATGGTACAAAACATGAAACAATTCACAGTTGTCTAAGTACTGTGCTGTACTCTAGACTGTAACTACTTATCAACACAGTGATTGTAGTTCACACCACATTTATTTGAGACTATAACATAGAAGTATTCATGTCTTCAAAATGTCCTCTCCTGTATACTGTGTAAAGGAGAAGACATTTTATTGGACATCATTGCATGTCGCGAGTGGAAAATGATGTGATTATGAGCTTTTGCATGAAGGAATTCATTCAGACTTCCATTTAATTATATGTGTGGATCCACTTCTTATTTGAAAAGTTACATGGAACTTTGTTAAGTTCATTTCATGACGAGTGTCCATTACTTCAACTTCATATTTTATCCAATGCTCATCAGGATAATGCATGAATGATATACCATCGGACAGCTGTGTGTGTCAGCAACAAATTTACATATTCAGGACACTGAGATATTATTCTTGACTCTTTTGTGTGACATTTAAGGTCAAGTAAAAAAAATAGTTTCTTGTCCCCCGCCCCCATGCTTTTCAAGAATTCTGGATTTTTTTTCTCCATTTCAGGCAAAACTTATTTGTAAAAGAAATTTTCAGAAACTAAAGTATATGGAACTGCTTTGCTTGTTTGTGTTAAGAAGCATTTTACGCATGTTTTGGGTTGATCACGCCCACAGAACCATGAAAGGTCCTCATCCTTTTCACACACGATTGTCATTTTGAGTAGAGTGCTAATTTGTGCACAGTGTATATGGGGCTCACAAAAAAAAGGGTCCTTTACTTAAAATTTAGGATGAGAAACTTTTTTTTTACTTGGCCTAACTAAAAATATATTTATATTTTTTTCTGTCACATGAAAATGATAGAACGTGAAAATTCATTGTCTGCTTGACAAAGAACACATATTAATCTCTTTGAAAAAGAATTCTCCATTTTGGACCTCCTGTGAAACATACTTGCGTACCCTGATTGTGATCAGCCCACATGTACAGGAATGCCATAAAATAGCTATATTAATGCATAGTCTACTTTGTTTCTTTTCATTTCAATTTAGGACTTTAATTTCAAGGAGATAATCCACTTGCATTCAGAAGGAAAAGAGTTAGCCAAATGTCTGGATATAGGTGATTTGTTCACTCCTATGCTCAGGAAGAAGTTGATCCGTCTGGCAACTGCCCGCCTTGTGGAAGTGTGTGGCTTGTAAGTATGCAGTATTTTTGTAGCTCAAACAAGCTATGCTGGTTGAGCTATTGCGTCCTCTATCTTTCTATCTATCCTTCTGTTCACATTGTTCAAAATGCATCTCCTCCCACATGCTTTGATGGATCTACTTGAAACTTGGACACAATGGTCCCTAGGTAGTGGGCTATTTGGGGTGTTCAGGAATTTTGGGTCCAAGGTCCTGCTTAGGCCCTATCACACATTTTAACCAGGAAAAACACTTTTTCTCCTGCAAATTGCAGTGAATTTCAGTCAAAGCTAGTTTGGAGGGTTGGTATGACGATAAACTATGTTGTACTAATCATTTTGATGTATGTCAAATGTTAAAAAGTAAAACGTCAAAATTCATAAATTACACTAGCTGATGACAATTTCCAGTCTCTAAAATCCAATTATTTGAGGTTAGCTGGTCCCTTTAAATGATTTCCATTTGTTTACATTTAGCACTGCCTTCGGATAGTTCAGTACATTTTTTCCATAGTCCCATTGGGCCCCGTGGCCGGCCCGTTTTATGACAGCTGGTTGATGGATTCTCTTTATCTCTTAGACCTTGGACACAAATTGTGTTTGGCTATGGGACCATTTGAGGTAATCTGGAATTTATAATTCTTTCAAAGTTTCTACAATATGCTCCTTTTATCCAGCCTACAGTAATCTATTCAAGGACTAGATGTGTTCTATATTTGTCAGTGTTCACAATGCAGTCACATACCCGGGATTAAATAGGCTAAGGATTAAAACAGGAATTATATTCATGTGACAAAAGCCCTTTGTGCTAAAGTCTGAATATTGTGTTGTTCAATCAATAGTTCACTATGATTGCTCCAAACCTTGTTTTATTCTCCTTATATAGATACCCTTCATCGGAGCAAAAGACGAGGATAGCAAAGGAGATCGTTCAAACATTTCCTTCTGTAAAGGAGACAACACCAGGGATGAAAGGTCATGTAAGTATTATTGAAGTGAAAAATTTGTATTTTAAATTTAGTAGGGCCATAGCACATGGCCAATGTTGTCATAACCTTAATATGTGCAGTGCAACTAATAAATGAATGATCATAAGACTGTATACAGACTAATTCCAACTCTATTGCACACAAATATGACATAATGGACGTTAACATCAAAATAACAGTGATACAGATAGTCCAGACTGGTTTGAAAATAAATCCATGTACTTTAATTGAAAATGTGGTTACAATGTTGAATTTTTTGCTTTATGTTTAATATTACAGTATGAGTATATTGAAAATTATACAAGTTCTGAGATTGTTTAAGGTTTGGTTCATTTCTTGCCACTGTGCAGTGTTGTATTTTCACATGCAAGGAAGTCAAGATTCTTTGTTGATTTGGCATGGAGTGACCTCTAAATAAATATCATTAATTCACTTCATTGAATGAAGTAGAGACTTCCCTGAGACACGAGAGCCTGTGACTTGCAGTGGATAATTATGATGAAAGATGCATTGTTGAAGTATCCCCCTCCTCCATTCAATGCTTGCACAACAGTAAAAAACAGCTGTTACAAGGTTCTCATTTGTTAACCTCTGCTGACCCTATGTGACCTTCAACATGCACCGAATCCAGTCAGACCACGCGATTGGACGTGTTTTGCACCAGCATTATAACAACCAGCCGTACACCATTACCGAGCCTTAGAGGCTAGAGCGTCACATGTACACATGTGACTGCATAGGGATTAAAAAGCATTGAGGTAGCTTACAAACTCCCAACAATTTATAATTAAACCTCACTTAAACTAGCAATTAATAGTTTGTTATGGTGAAATTCCACACGACAATGAAATGATGTATTGGTCGATTATTCATCTTTGAAAATCAATGTCACTCGAGTTCCATTGTAATTCAAGAAGCAATAGGAGAAGTAATTTTTGCGTTTGGGGTGCCCCCAATTTCAGAAAAATATAGAGAATAGGTACAGAATTTTTGTGTTCGTATTCAAATTCCCTGTTTTCTAAATGGATTTTTCATACCTATTAATATCCTTTGGTTACACCAACTCTTGAATTTGACTCCTGGCCAGGTCATACCAAAAACGTGAAAAATGGAACATACTGCCATTGTGCTTGGTGCTCAGCTATAACGAAGTATGGAAAACAAGGCAGTGATCCACAACTGGAAAAAAGGCTGTGGACGGCGCTAGTTAAACCTCAAATGGGTTAAAAACTGAGCCGTAAAACAACAAAAAACAAACCAACCTTTGCTCACAATTTTATGCGTGGGAGCTAGTGATAGAAACATCATGAATAAAGTCTTATTGCATGTTTTTTTTTATTTCTTTGCAGGAACATTTCTATGATAAAGGTCAGGGGTTCATTGAATATCGACTCAAGAACCTTCGATCAACACGGCCCCAGGAGGAAAAGAGACGTGTGAGAAAAACGAAGAAGGAGATGGCAGCGACCCATATCATCTCGCCGTCTGTAGAGGAAGGGGAGGAAGATACGGACGATGTGGTTGAAAAGGTAAGATAGTACATTACTATCCAGAAATATTTCTTTTTTTCTTTATCTCTGTACAAGTAAATGATATGACCATGGTTGTTAAAATGCTGTTGAAAATCAGAGTTTTGACAATAAAAATTCAACCAGGCATCCTTTGCTTTCTCTCTACATACATTCTAACAACAGTGCAGGAGATAGCCGAACGAACGAGTGAATACCTATTATTCATGATGCCGCCATCTTGATTTGAAACAAGGAGTAACATAAAAAAATCTTTGTATCACCTCTGGAAATTGAATATGCCCACAGACACAAACAGGACTTGGATAAAGTTTAAGATAATTTTCCAATCTACAAACAAACCGTCTGTGGACTTTTGATAGTCACCGTGTCCTTTCCGATATAAAAGCGAATCTGTGACTTCCTTACTCGTAGGCACCGTACTGTTATTCCATGCTCACACTCTGTGACTAAGCATAGCAGTAGCCTATATAATTTTCATATTGGCTAAATTGCATAAACCATAATTTTGATTGCATACAGTGTGTATGTATGTATATAGTACATAATTATGCAGACTCTGAGCAAAGAAGGCTATTAAGTTGATTGCACATTTTTTTTTGCTGTAGAGACACTGCTCGCGAAAGTTTTCTGTCCAAGAGTTCTCCCCTGCTTCAGCTTCCTCGCCTACCTGTCCTTGGTCTTCTTCTTCTTTCGTATCCTTATACTATATAACCTTCATCCACTTTTCAGTGCACAGTTGGGCTCTGATGGTATTCTGTGCCAGGTCCTCCGCCAAGCAAGTCTCTTCAAGCAATGGGCACTGCGTCATGTGTTTAATTGTTTGAGGTTCTGTACCACATTCACATGTTGTTGGACCAGTATGGTAACCCCATTTAGCCATGGTCACTTTCGAGCGACCAACACCTGTGCGGAGACGGTTGAGACATTTCCATTTCACCCATTTTTCATCAGCACCAGATGGCAGTGCTTCGGCTGGGGGCATTTCCATGTTTGGGCTTGGCTGGGCATTGCAGAATTGTTCCTTCCATATCTTTAGTCTTGTCGAACTTGCAGTCGTTTCGAGTGGTTGGGAGATGGCAAGGAAGCTGCTTCTGGACTTCAGTCTACTGGTGGCTGGAACATGACCATAGAGAGGATG
>JAODAF010059506.1:0-11453 GCA_027574765.1 Molpadia intermedia
AAACACATTGCAAACAACATGTAAAGTATCCAATGTGGGGGTTGTTTTTTGTAAGGTTGCATAGAATGTGTAATATGTTTGTTGGCCAGGGTCCCATGATTGTTAGAGTAATCTTGTTGTGGAACAGTATAGAGTCAGTCAGTACTTGTACGGGTTACGGTACTGCCTGTGACAATGTCATATAATTTAATTCACGGGTGTGGGGTTGGAAATATACATCTTCAGTGTGGGTTGATGATGTATTGTTCTGTATGCGGTTGCCTGCGAGCTAGAACCTTAGCGTGTTCAGGTGTATTTTTACATACCATCTATTCGTGATAAGTATAAGGCCATCTATTGGTCGTGACATAATTTGATCTGATATCCTTGAGTTGTTTCTATTTTGATCTGATCAAACCTGTATTGTTCTTAATAAAATGATAACCTCTTGCCTATTACTTGTTTGTAATGCCTATGTACATTTAATATATATATAGCGCAATCTATTCCTGACAAATTTCCATACAAAGGTGACGTATTGTACCGTCGTGATAACGATTTTGATAAACCTGTGCAAACTTGTTTGTATTTCTCACATGATTGGTTTATGTTGGTTCCTTCATGAAAACAATTAATGATTTTTGCCTACTATTTAGATACTTTTCTAAGTTAATAATATGTCAATGTATTACACCATAATATGTAGCCATTGTGCATTGATAATGTTGGGAAAATGTGCAATAATTGTATTATTCTTGTGTCTCTCTTTAATGTAAAAGGCAGAAATATTAGCGGATCCTTTGTTCAGATCATTACAGGCGATAACACGTAGCTTTGACTGAACCATTAATTACAATCGATACCCATCCAAAATTACCAATTGGCTTGGGCGCGTTTTGTCAATCTTTAGATTATCTTCTCATAAATATTCCAAAATGGAGCATAGAAGCTATTGCAGACAAAATATCGTAACACAAATAAAAATATTAAAATACTACCGGTAAGTATCATAATCAGCTTCGTGGGTATCGGAGAGAAGGAACAGAAGTTTAATTACCCTCCCTTCAAACCTACCAAGTCCAGAAGGGGATATAATCGATGTGCTAATAAAAAAAATGTTTCGAATACTAGCTACCTCTTCCAGAAAAAAGTAATTGGTTTGTCAGAATAATCTTGAAAAGTATATGTCATACCTTGTCGACCATTTATAGAATACTTAAAATACGCCATCATTATACAATGTTTTTAAACTTTGTTGAAATATCTTTTACATTCAACGAGCACTAGGTTGGTTGGCATACGTGATGCATTGGTACGTGTCAATAAACATTAGATGTATCCATAATCTTATCAAAATAAAACTGCGCCTGTTAATACAAAACAATACTAATTTATCAGTTAATATGTAAAGTTAGTGCAATATGTCTTCTGATGGTTAATCATTTAATGTTAGCGTTAATTATTCTTTTCAATTGAACCATGTACATGAGGTGATTTACACTTATAGTTAAAGTAGTCAAATAATGCTAGGTACAATTAAATAATACGGGGTTACTCGGTTGAAACAAACATATTTTGACTCGGGAGGTATTCTTTATTGGAAGATGTCTTATGCTGCAGATAACAAACTTGGTACTCATTTGGCACCCATACCATGTGTGGGGTGGGGCATTTCTTTTTATAATGTTTCATTAATCCTGTGGTTCTACACACAAAAGAGCTTTGATAACCGCAGTCAATCATCCAAGACAAACCATTTAACGAGTTACATATATGTGGCCCAGTTATCCCACTTTGTTATACCCATTGAAGTAGTCACACATAACCCACACTTTCGTCTATAGGGCCAACTTTTAGCATAATTTTTAGTTGTACCTAAATATCGAACTGTCAATGGTTAGATGATTTTAAAACTGGGCTTTTCCACAATGGCAAATTACACTCTTAGTGCATGTCTAGCACTTGAAATATTTGCGTAATAGCCATACGATGTGAAGGCAAGGGTATCACGGTATCGCTGAATCCGATCTTTAAAGGGAATCAGAAATACAGTGTCATCAGTGATCACTCCTAGAAAAGAATAAAGTTTTAACTCAAAAAGAGCAAAAACTCATTTCACTGGAGTGGTTGTTTTACTTTTTTTGCTCACTTTTTGAAATGTTATAGAGTATACTTTATTTTGTGCCCTTCAATATCCTAGTAACCATTAATTATGTTTACTTAATTCCTTTTGTTTCATTAGTATGCCAGCTAGGTATACACATTGCTTTTAGTACAATTTGTGAGTTTAAACATGCTTTGAGTGTTCATTCATACTGTACGCAGTTCATTTTCTAGCATGGGTCATGTGACCAGTGATTTGGAGTATGTGACTAGTTAGATTAATGTCAGTCTAACTAACTTAGAACATTTCATAATGTTTAATTGTATGGTATCAATGCATGTTATTATAAGTTCATATTTAATTTAAGGCGATTAGTACATTTTATTATGATTGTGCCAGTGATTGCGTTTTACTTGCTACGTCGATTAGAAGTGGCAATAAGTAGGCCTACTTTTGTTTGTTGCCATGTTTTCTGCTGCACATCTTAGTTATTTTAAAATGTATAACATTCTGTAATTTGGACATGCTGTGTGTGGTGCTTATCGCATTAGGAGGTTATTTAGGTGGGACTAAGTAACTAGCAGTATTAGTGATCATTAATGTGTGATTTTAGAGCATTGTCAATAGTCATGGGCATGCTTGTCTAGCCTACCCCAGGGTCACTATTTCTTACTTTGTGTATACTTATTTCTCTGCTCTTATTTTGTTAGTGAATTATTGGGTAAATTGGTAACCCATGCTCCCCTAACTGGTAATGTGATTGATCACATACTTTACTCCAAGACACTCAGTAGTAAGTTATCTATTAATTTCTAATATGCTCTTGATGCATTTTGGGCCTCGGGGCGATGGCAAAGTCCTGGTATTAACTATCGGTTGGTCTGGATCAAAGTCGCGGGGTATGAACACCAATGACTGGTACTACCTAGTAGATGGATGGGATGAGTGATGTAGCTACCATCCTGAGCTGTATTATTAATTTAATTACAGTTATTGAATTACATAGGTTGAGTTCCTATTGTATGGTAGTACTGTACCAATTGGTATATCTAGGTGAGACGTGCACACATTTATAGTGTTATATATATGTATTGATGTATATATTGCCCCTATATCGTATTTACTTTGCTGTACGGGGTTATAAGACGGAATACCAGCTGATATATAAATATATTTTGAATATTAAATTATTATCTGGTAGGGTATTCATTGAGTCGCAAATTTCTTGCTTAAAGTAGGAGACCTATTTTGCAGAGTATTGTGAACCCAACTGTTCTCGGTCACACCCAGACTATATAATGGGACAGTTATGTATTAAATATTTGTAACAAATATATAATTTGAATCTGGAATTAGTGAAAAACAGTTTTGACTCAGATATAATATGTGTAAAATTGTTTAATATCCCGTTCTACCGTAGCGTGACTCTTCCTCGTGTTTTGGTTGGTTGTGACGACTCAATTTGTTTCAACACGTACACCCACTATGTGCGTACCTCTATAGTGAGCGCGTTGTTTTTGTTTGGTTTGTGTCATCTTTCATTATTTTTAAATCTTCACAACTACTGACGAAAGCCTCAATAGAGGCAAAAATATATAGCTAAAAATTTATACTCCTCAGTTTGAAATCAATTCTTTTAACTTTCTCATTGTTATTGAGTATCTGTGGAACGTTCACCAACGCTATTCACATACATGGTATCACCTCCCTGTAATGTTCAAGTTTAATTGAACCATTGCAGTCGATTCCGATCTAACATGACCTATGTACTTGTGTGCAAGAGGCTAATAAAGATTACATTATGTAGACAACACCTAACTTTATATTTGTATGTATTTGCTGTATTTAAATGATCGTCATTATCATAAATATGGTGCAACAATCGAGTGTGAGATTGCACGTATTTAGTGATATAGTCTGACGTCATCAGGTCTCTACATATCACCCGATCCTATCTCTATTAAGTATGTAAACTACCTTTTTGGGGGGTTGGACTTTGTAACTAAAACTAACAAACGTGTATTAGCTAACCCATGTGTGCCAGCTTAGTATGGACCATGCTATTTGGAGAATTCCGGCCAAGCTTTGATCCAGTGTTCACTATCAAAAATGTTCGGTACCAGAAGGGTTAACAGTTATTTCTAATTAAGCGGTAAGGGATACATTTTAAAATAATAATATAAAATGGCTATATTTATATTATAAAAAAGACCCAAAGCTTTATTCATACCTGGATTTTGCCGAATAAAACTTTATCATCTATTGTTGCAGTCAGATATTACAACTCTTGAAATTATAGACGACAATGTTCGCCGCGATTTGCGTGCAGCTGTTCGTATGTAGCCAGATGGGGTGGAGCAGCATGGATCAGATTTGATATTTTTGTTTCTATATTGCCCCAGGCATGTAACGACCCACAATCCCCTCCCCAAAACAAACATATTATAAAAACAAAATATTTAAATAAAAGAACAACATCCTGTTGAGGGAAGCCCAATGGAAACGTGGTGTGGTATTATGTTATACTAAGACCCTAGAAACGCTGCGCACCTGGTAAATCCGCTTGTCCAAAGCGAATCTATACCACTGGCGTGCAAACTATGTCAACATACATACATACATCATACTAGATATATGACCAAATCAACAGAATTCACGATATATCAACAAATTGATACACTGCACTGATACGTATGGCAACAGATCAATACGGTCACATACACCTATAAAATTGCTGACATATATTTGAATGTATATCTATTGATATACCAATACGTGATTGAAACATATGCATATGACCATGCAAAGTTGTGTATACGTACACGGTTAGGCACATGTTACATTTTCTGTGTCGTCTGTCCATATTAGTTGTGGCATGAAAATGGTAATATTATATACTTTACTGGAAACCACATACACCACCTTAATAATCCGTGTACACGATTATTTCAGACACTTTTTTGCAATATTTACAAATTCGTAGTACAAGTACCATAATAACAAATTGAAGAAAAGAACTGAATCATGAGAGTTTTGTTCACAATAAAAGTACTTAGTATAAGTGCTTACTTACAATGTTTACTGTATTTTAATGGAATTTTTATATTTGAACAATGCCTATAAGTAGAGATCAATTGCAGTTATATCAGATAAACGCGTAATTGACCTGGCTATTCAAGAGGTTAATAACCTTGATAATGTTTTAAAACATTCGTGATAGACCTTTGTCTATTTGATAACAATTTATTGACTTTAAACCACACGCATAAAGTTATTAAGTGCACCATAATGTTTTGGTTTATTTCAATATTATGTATTGTTGCCCTACTTTAAAGACTGGGTTTTAATATATCAGGTGACTAAAGCGGCGTTTGAAAAAATATCGTTAGACATTTCCAATAACAGCCTATGAAATTAATGTGCCAGTGCAACGTTATAAAAAAGGTCCATTGGTAGAGTGCAGATAATATTGATATCATTAATTGTAAATATGGCGACGAATCTCATTTCATTTACAACACAGAAATACGTCAAACAAAGCATATATATATATATACTGTATATGTAATGAATGACTGAATAATGACTATATCGAAAACGACAAGCACAATGAAAGAAATTTGATTTATTTGCAAATATTTTGTCGATATTGAATAGTGATTCTTGACCCAAGCACTGGCGCCTTGCCTTTATGAACAAGGGAAATAATATTTTGAACGTTAGAGAAAATTGAGCACGAGCAGGACTCGAACCTGCGTCTGTAGCTTTACGTGCTACAAGCTCTACCGACTAAGCTATCGTAACTCATCCGGCGAAAGCCATATATATATATATGGTATTGGTGTATCGGCTCATTTTATTCCTATTCTACATATATTATTTTGTTTATGTATATATTCAGTTTAGTCGGCATATTAATATGTCGACTAAAATCTGCAAATAAATCAAATTCATTTCGTTGTGATTATCATTGTCGGTATAGTCATCACTCAATCATTCATTATATTAGGATGAGATGGTTCCAATGATGGATGGTGGACAATCAGAGTACGAGAGGCAAGGAGCCTCTAAACAAATATAATACTAAAAAATATATTTATGAATGTAGGATATATGTAGGCCTATTCATGAATGACAAAATTGATTCCAAAATTCTGAAAACTTATATTTCTGCTATTTATTTTGAAGTCCATAAACCCTTTAACTTCCATACCTTCTTTTCATTTCAACATTTCTGCCATTTCATGATTGGTAAATTTAATGAATACATGAATGTGCAGATTATAACAAACTCATCATTAACTTATATTTTAGGTTTAGCCCTAAAAATACAATTAACCTATAAAAATATTATCGTCTGTCAATTATATTGCAAAGAGCAGAGAGTGTATGTGCTCGATTATAAGTAAATTGAATTAGCAAAAAGTAATTACTAATATGTTTTTTTGAAACTGCAATTGGGTGACTGTAACTGGCGGATAAAGAGTAGAGAATCTAAATTTGGCTATTATGCTAAAGTTTAGTCCAGACTCTTATTCACAAGACACCAGTAAAAATAAATCAAATGTGGTTTATTCCTATTTCATTACTATTACTTTATTATTCCTACCTCAAATTCATGAAAAGAAAGCGTTTTTGTCCCCAACATTGGAGTACACGTGAGACTTGCAGACTTGCCTGGAAATATATTTGAATGTCTAAGAAGCAGCAAACATTGTCATCTATAAACCTGTATACCCTCTCCAACATCAAATATGGCACAATCATGCACATCTGTAAATTAAAAAAAGGTTAAAGGAGAGGGAGACACCAGCTCCCTTCATACCAGGATGGCATTTCATCTAGTCTCATTTGTCCACTCTGGCAAATTCACGCGGACGCCATTGCTTTCATGCTCTGGATGTATCTGTTTTATACGTTAGCACCTCGTTGATGTAAGGCAAAATAGAGAACTGATAAATGTAATTGCAAGAGTGAACAATTTTTAATTAGATTGTATTAAACCTAATCTGAAGGTTGATTTTTAAAACATAATCATGGTCGTTTAAATGTAGGACTAGAATGAAAGAAACTTTAAAAACTGATTATTGTAATATTAACAAGAAGATATTACCGTATATGACCGAATGAGTAGTCCCTCCGTTACCATATAACAATCATAAGAAAAGCATCCGGGTAATAGTAGGGGTTTTCCTTTTGCTGAACTCCCGGGTCACATCACACAATACCTCTAGTTTTCTATACTCCATGGCCACTTTCCCAACTCGGAAGTTAGAAAACTTAGGGAACTCAGCTAATAATCAGAACTATATTCATGGACTAAATAAGGACGTGCCATTCCTATCTCACCTGAGCGCATTTCAATTGCCAAACACATAATTGCGAATTTCACGCGCCTTATTTTAACCAATCTCTTCATGACGTCACTTAACCCGATTTCTTGCGAAATTATGTCAATGCGTCCCAGTTTCTTACCACGCGCGCACCGTTAAATTTTTGTAGCGCGTTCCGTACGTTTTTAAATACATGGTTCCCTTTGAGTCATTCGGATTTTATCTACCGAGGAAGGACCAGGAGTCCGAAATAGTTAAATTCACAAAGATTTATGTTGGTTTTCATCATTACCATTATTTTGATAATTTAAGTATATATATATATATATATGGTTCGAGTCTCGTGCTCAATTTTCCCCAACATTTAAAAATTCTTTCCCTTGCTCATAAAGGCAAGGTGCCAGTACTTGGATAGAATTTCTCATTAATATATCAACTAAAAATCTACAAATTAATCAAAGACTTTTCCTTGTGCTTATCATTGTCGGTATAGTCATCACTCAATCATTCATTATATATATATATATACTTCAAAAATTTACTTTTCCTCTTCACTCCAAGAGTATAGCTTCTAATCCGGTAATAAACCTAACATGAAAGTTGATTTTCAGCCAAATTAACATATCATGGCCGTTTAAATGTTGAACTAGAACAAATAGAACCAAAATTCAATATCATATAAAACAAAACATCACAAAAAACATTAAATATTTTAACTATAAATACTGCATATGCAACTCAATACCTATTTTGTGCAAATTGGCAAACTTTCAATTCGGGGCATGTCTTTAGTCTGAATTCCTCTTTCATGTCGTGCTGTTGTGTGTCCTAGAATTTATGCAAAATAACACTCGCAGTCCTCTTTTGAATTTCCTATATTTAAACGTGTAAATAAAGGGATTAATGCACATATTGCAAAACACAATTGATACAGTCACAACGTGCACAGGGTTATTATAAACCAAATTGTATAAACCAAAATTGGACAAATGAAAAACAATTTGATTTGGTGTCCAGCAAATCACGTATACCAGAGATACCAAAATTAAGGTCTTGATAACATTAGTTTGAGCCTTTCGTCGTTGGTGGTTTAGAACAGTTGTGTTCTTGTTCAGTTGTTCGGGCAGTTGGTCGTCTCGAGCTGAAGGTCCGGGATTCTCGTTCTGTTCTTGGCTTTGCATTCTCTGTGCAGGTCTCCCTTCAATCAAATTTGTTTTTCCACCAACCGTACGTAATTCTCGCAAGATACCAATGTAGGCATATATCATTATAACAGCCGGCGCGATGAGTTGGAGAATTAAAAGTACCGCGCCTGCAATGCCTTGGATCCATGCCGATCTCCAATCATAATAACATACGCCATCCACCAGGCGATGAATAGCAGCCCAGTAAAAATGAATGATGGCACCCACAATCCAGGGACAAATTGCAACAATCGTAGCGGAGACCCACGTTACCCGTGAACGGTATAACAGGGGTTTCGCGACGGCGATGTACCGCTCCAGAGTAAGTAGAACCAGATTAGAAGTAGACGCACCCACCGAGGCCCAGAAGATGTAATCGGAGGACCATACGAGACAAACGATTAAACCATGGACTCGCCCTAGCGCAGTGAAGTCCGTGTCACTATTATTACGATACTTGACAAGAATTATCATAAGTGAAGAAAAAAAATCAATAAGAGATTGGTTACCGATAAATAGATTGGTAATAGTGCGGCAGGCACGGTCCCGGATGAATACGAGAATGACCAGACCGTTTCCAAGCAGACCAACGATACCGATGATCAGATAGATAAGCTGGAGGGGTTGAAAGGTATAACTCTCGACTTCCCTTGTCAAATAGTTGATTGGAGTTAAGGTAGAGAAATCCATGACATTCAAATATGTACAGTATACGCCGTCAGACATCCAACTCAAAACTTTAAATTTAAAATATCGGTTTTACAACCAAAAATATTTATAAGAATATAGCCAACAAGAAAGCGTCACTTGAGAGTTTACTTGTTGACTTAGAACAAATAATTTAAACCACTGAATGTTAAGATTGCAGTCCTGGTTAGAAGTTGCAGCTATAGACGATCCAAAACCTTAATGTCAATTAGAGCATTGAGAGAATAGTTTTATCCGTAGTAGACAATCATTAAACATGATCGAGCATGCGTGATACATCTTAGTAGAACTACACCAAGTCTGCTACTAGATGATCATTGTACAGCATACGAGCTTGCGTGATAGTTTCACGGCACAGTTAAATGATGAGACATATTTTTGTCCGATGTTGAGGCAATAATTTAGTCATCGTAAATGTATGTTGAAATGTGTTTCGTTCTAGCACTACGTATATAACATGCAGTTTGGCAAGATGCGAATCGCCTCGCAGAACAATGACGCAGGTGCTCGCGGGCCCGTATATACACATCAAGCACTGTGCCTAAGGCCTACGACAAATTAGTGCCTACGAAAATAGGCACTGTGGGAAAAGAAGCGTTCATAGTTTGCTCCATATGAAGCTCCAAACTACATATTTTTTTAACAAGGGAAGTGCGCCTCGTGCATTTAGGACGCCTTTTCTCAGCAGACAGATACATTTAAAATCGTGGAGAACCCTGGTGGGTCTGCAATTTGTTGTATGCGTAGGACCTACAAAGGGGTTAATCCGGACCTGGGTGTACAACTCGAGCACGTTATATTGTAACGGAAATATCAAACCCCTTTAACCTAGATTGTTATCAAACTTTGTAAGTAATTGAAAAGCTCAGCATTTATTCAGTTCTTACCGGGCGTTGGGAGGCACATTGTTTCTTCAGATCTTACCGCCGCGCGCGAGTAGAAGTCTAAATTTAGTATCCAAAAATAGCAGAGAGCGGATGCGTGCCGCTATGCAGGTGGAAGCAGCCAATGAAATTAACCGAGCTAACTGTGTTGATAAAAGTTTGACCAATAAGCGTCCTGAATCTGGGGGTGGGTATTTCCACGATCGGTGGTAGAATACTATACGTTGTTAACTCGCCACGAGGAGATGAAGATTTGCTTTTGCCAAGGAAAGAACTGGAAAAGCCGCCTGTTATCTGTTCTTATGAATTGAGGAGTTTTGTTATATCACACGATTATGTGCTTGGCATGACTTAGGCCTATTTTGATTTAATTGTTCTAAGAAAATTGCGCCTTCTTGGCGAAGAGAAATACTGCTTGCTTAAGTTTAAGTAAAGACGGGAAAAGTTATTTACTGATATTTACTCTATATATAGCGGGAACTAAAGTAGCGAGTGAATCGCTAGGCGACCTTGTATTTACTGATTTTATTTACTGGTTAGGTTAGATATCGATCTCTGACCTTGCCGCCATATTTTAAGAGACAAGTCATATATCTTTTAGGCTGAAAGCATGTCACGGTGTTCATTTTTAGTATTGTTATATCAAAGCAAATTGTGAGATAGAGTCTGAGATACTTCATAATAAGTGTAAGTTTTATTTACGGCTCAGTTGTGCATCTTAATGAAATTAGTATGTTAGTTGACAAATTCACGCTACTAAGCATAGTTAAAAGCTAAGTTTTAGCAAGAAAGTTGCCGTAAAATATCGTGTTAAATTTTGTTAGAACAAGGATATCGTAGAATATGTTTAATGCAGTGCGTAAGTGCGTAACTGCGTCAGTATGTATCTACATAGGTGTGTAAGAGTGTCCACTGTATAGTTACTTAGTAATTGTGTAGTTAGGGCTAAATCAATTGACTGTTGATGGAGTAACCGGTGAAACCGTTTATTTCTCAGTTTGTAATATTATTTGATATCTGTGCAAGTCTGTCATTGCCATAATCCGTGATTTACATACATTCATTCATTCAATAAATCAGTTATACAGTACATCCTCCTCTTCTCTGATGTTTGTTTTACTTATACGTGTTGAAGATTATTTTCCGACAGCAGGGACATTGGATGAAATTGGTCGACGTTACACGCAGCGGTGGGATTAAAGACCAGTCCTGATCATCCACAGTCAAGATAAAGATCAGCCTATCCTGATTCTTACCAACA
>JAODAF010059617.1:0-11448 GCA_027574765.1 Molpadia intermedia
CCGTTGATTAACCTTGTGAATGCATTAGATTACTGATACTGACAAAAGTACGCGAAATAATCAAATAAAATGATTGACTTAACCGTTAGGAATATAATCCTAAACGTAATAACAGTGTTGAAACAACTTTTTTTTTATCTTTTCAGCCTCGTCGTGCAATGTTCCGGAAATTGAAGGATTGAATTCAACTGAAATTTCAGGGCCGTATCAACATGAAACAACTGTGACCTTAGTATGTGAAGATGGTTCTTTGCTTGTTGGAGATGAAAATATTACATGCTTACTTGGAAATTGGAGTTGGACAGTAGAGCCCATCTGTACAGGTGAATGAATATAAAATAAATATAGGCCTGTAATTAGTCACTCACATATTTATTTTTACCATCGCTCCCTGTCAGTGGCCAGCCAAAGTGATTCGAATATATCATTCCATGTCTTGCTGTAGCAAGTACCCGAATCAGAAATATTACAATATATGCCAGTCTGGCATGTTTGCCGCTGACCAGTAAAAAGGAATATTTTCAACACATAAAATCTTACAGAAACCTTGGAACTATTCTCTCTTCATCTGATTACTCGATTCGCCAGTCCACCAATAATGTGCTTCTTTTATCTACATTATAAGTAGATATGTACGGTAGTAGATATAAAAATATATATTAAATATTAAATAAGAGGTTGCCCTAATCGCTTTCCGGATCAAATCAATGTTCAGTTCCAACCTTTATTTATGTTTTCTATCATTTTCTTTAAAGTGTGTCTGGTTCCAGTTTCAAACCCTAATGATGTTATACCAAATCCTCCTAAAGAACCTTATGCCGATAAATCTAGTGTAACCTTTACTTGCCCAACGGGATATAAGTTAGATGGAAGCACCAACGCAACATGTCTGAGTAATAACACATGGAGTTTTAGTGGTGACGCACCGTCATGCACAGGTTAGTCAACATATACAGATATAGGATATTGTTTAGTCGTGACATAATTAAAAATAGATGCAGTAGCGTAGCCACCGGATGTAGGCTAGGCGTGAGACCTTCCATCCCGGGATAGATACGCAGCAAATCAGGGACGAATGAAATGAAAAATCTGGAAAAAATCTCTCATGGTTTAAACTACAATAGCATTTGGTATATAAAATATATAAAAAAACGCGGAACTTTATTTTGTGTATATGGTATATAGTGTAGTGTAAAATTGATACATTGTATTTCCACTCTCATTTTCTGAAGGCAGCTGAACGGGCGACCAAGGAGGATGCTGTCTATATACGTTCCTGAATATGCCTTGGCGGTACACTGCAATGGACACACATAAACACATTGCGGAAATCCGAATAGTCCATAATTAACTAACGAATTTAATAACACACTGGATTCAATATTGGATTCAATGTTGTGCAATGAAATCCAATAATGCATTGCTCACAAGGAGATACACAATAAACATTGACGTGTAGTGTGGTGGTCGATGGTAACTCTAAATTCCCTTTATATTTAAGCCCTAGACCCTAACCTTAGCAATAAACTCTCCTTCGTTTCCTTTCCGAGGACCTACTTTTCCTATTAAATTTCCTTCAGAAGACCTGAAATACTACCTTTTGTTCTTGTCCTAGGACTGATACACAAACAACTACATATACCAACCCAAATACATATGCATCTGTGTGTATATGTGTTGATATAAATGTATATATAACTTTGATATAGACACTCCAATATCAACTACAACTATATGTACACAAAAAACTGACAATATCATGCATACATAGAATGAAAATATATAAGAAGTACGGCATGTTGTACAATCGGCGTTCCATATGTTCTTAACAAGTTTATTATTCTGCGCATCATTTTATATATAACTGTAAGGTGAATCTTTCGGACGGATTAACGTTTCAACAACTTGTGGTATGTTCCATTATATAATAATTGCCTTGATTATGGTTAGAGCTTATCCAGGGGATTCAAATAAGGTACCGTATACTAACACATTTTAAAAGTTGTTTGATGCAAAATGCTTAAAACACAATATTAAAAACCAACAACAATTAAATGATTCAAAAACCGTTATTCAAGAGCGATAACTCGGTGTTAACTTGTATAGCAGAGCCCTGGTATTGAATTTTTAATAATTTCTGGTTCCACCTTAGAATCGTAAATATCCGGCAGACTAACCTAAAATGTGGAACATTTTTTAATATAACTTTAAACTATGACTTTAAAAGTTCTAAAATATAGAACCATTTTGCATCTAGCCACCCTTAATCATACAAACGTTCTCTAAGGGGAGGAGGAACCCTATTAGACTCTTTCCGCAACTAGGGAATCGCCAAGATGACCGAGGTGTGTTCACCAAGTAAATCAGTTTAAATGCCAGGGCAGTAGAGAATTATTTGGTCTGTTTTAATAATGTATTTATGAGTTTTTTGAGACCCAATGTCGCATATTTCTCATTTCCATGTACAGAAGAGGAAACGCAGAAAAGTAGCAATTACACAATCATAATACTTGCATCTGTTGGAGGACTAGTGGTCTGTATTCTTCTGGTTCTCATAATTTACAAAGTTAAAGCAAACAGAGGACGAAACCCAGGCAGAAACGTACGTTATAATGGAGATAAAGCGTCATTAGTACCCAGTGAGGATGAAGATGAAGAAGACACGGAGACACATTTGCCGGATCGGGGAGATGCAAAAACAGAAACCATGCTGGTAAGTTGAATAACCGGATTATTATAAGAAGTGTAGTAGAAGTCTACCCAGCTGTTTCACTGCAGCAAACTGAAATACATTATGACTGTCGTGACTTGAAAGCCCAAAAAACGTCTGCCGTGACCTGGCATGCATTGTTACACTAAAGTAAAATGAAACCAATCATGCCAATTATGTAACTATATGGAATTACTGCAGTAAACTGAAATACATTGTAACACTGAAATTAATTCAAATACATAGCCACTAAAGTAAACTGAAATTCATTGTGACTACGTTTTATTGTAGTGAACTGGAATACATTTCCATGTAGTGAACTGAAATACATTGCCTCTGTAGTTAATTGAAATACATTGTCACTGCAGCGAATTGAAATACTTTGAAAAATCTTTTTAAGACTTTCTTCACGACGATTATTATGAAGCATAATAAGATTCGAAATTGAGTTTTACTCTTGCGGGAAGAGTGTTTAATTGCTGATTATCAAATCAGACTTCAATGTTTCTATGAGAAAAGAAGAAGCGTCATCAGTAGAACAACATATAGTATTCCAGTAAAAATTGGTTCCAGGAGCCTATGTGAAGGCATTGAGTACATTTGATTTCAGTATGACTGGTTTCGGTTTTCCAGAGACCTGATCACTTCGTTGAAAGGAATAAATATATTTTTATATATATTTTATATAGGACGTGATCGGTTCGTTTAGGAACTTATATCGGCATATTTTTATTTGCCGATGATACCGTAAACCGCATGTTTAATTTCATATCCGGATTATCTTGGATGTGATGACCTGGTTACGTGCATATTGGAAGAGTCTTTAAGACTGTATGCCGTACGAGTTATGTTTTAGTGTCGCCTTGCAGCTTTTCTTCTTTGTCGCATTTTTGTTTGAAGTCGGCTTAGTATTCATGGCGAATAGGAATGGCAAATACCTCTCCTATTATCAGAGGATTTATAAATCAGCAATTAAACACTGTTCCCGCATGATTGCGAATCTTATTATGCTTCATAATAATCGTCGTGAAGAAAGTCGTTCAAAGATTTTTCACATGATTCTGTGTAAATTAAGCCGAGCTACACGATATCAGATGGTGCATTCACCTACCCCAGCCTTACACTACGCTAGTTCGATTTGCGATTCGCGGGCTGAGTTGGGAGTTGCGCATAGAACTTTTAATATTAAATAGCCCCACCACATGAAAATTTTGCATTAGAAGTGTTCACATAATGACTAAGGAAAAAGAAGTCCTTATACTGCGATCGAGTGTTCACATTTAATGACTAAGAAAAAAGAAGTCCTTATACTGCGATCGAGTGTTCACATAATGACTAAGGAAAAAGAAGTCCTTATAATGCGATCGAGTGTTCACATAATGACTAAGAAAAAAAAGTCCTTATACTGGGATCGAGTGTTCACATAAAGACTAAGAAAAAAGAAGTCCTTATTCGTCAATCGAATGTTCATATAATGAGTACGCATTGTGTTGATCATTATTTGACGATAAATAATTGCAGCATGAATAGTTGTAAATTTAGTCTGTTTCGGCGGTAATTATGTGGCAATGTGATGGCTGCATTATAAAGACAATAACGTTTGTCATAATTTGACGATGTAACATGCACCACATAAGGACTTGTTAAAGTTCTATACCATTATGTGGCAACTATTTGGTAATCACATTATAACCACATAATAGTTTACCGAAATGTGTCCGTTTTGGCGTTCCATGCCTACACGGTATATCGACTCAATTACAATAGTCACCTGTCCATACTATATAGGATATATATTGCACACAGCTGATATTATTTCAAGGGCCAGGCAACGTTTACGTTAGTCGTATATAATTCATTATGGATGAGTGGATGACTGTCGTGTTTAACTGAACATATTGACATATATATCTTTGAATTAAAGCACGGAATATTTCTATATGTCAAAATTATATGAAGTGAAGTGAATTATTGCAGATCATTGAAGTTAACAGCCGTAACGTGAAGTCGTGAACGTAGGACGAAAATCAAGAGGCCAATCTTGTTGTTACGCCTAGCTACGCACTAACTTGCGTACAGTGCCGTTGTAACTAACGTTAGCCTAACAACAACAGTTAATAACAAACACAATAATAGGTTGCTAATGCTATAAACGTTGGTGTAATTGACTAGCCTAGTTCTATATTTTAACAATGGGGTCCGATTCGTCGAAACAAGCCGAAGAGTCAGAAGCCCAAAAGTCCTTCAAGCAACGAAAGACGTTTAGTAAGTAGTCTAGGCGTACGTAGCCCATTTCTCGCCCAACTAACCCACCCTGCACGAACTGAACTGGTTGGGGCCCAAACGACGGTTACATTTTTTGTGCAATAATTTGATATATGATAGAGCTTTATAGAAAGAGCCAACTCCAGCTTAAATCGGACACCCGGTTCTCAAGTTATGCCTTATGGTGGGCAAAATGTTGATTTCAAGACATTTTTTTTACTGCAATAAAGCACATGTTTGGATGGTCGTACAGATTTGTTGTGTTGTTTTTGGAATAACTAGGCTAGGCCTATGTCCAACTACAACTGACTCCAAGGTCAGAATGTCAAAGGTCAAATCAGAAAAAATATGCTTATTTTGAGAGAAACAGGGCAAAGAAAAAATAGTCAGCCAATATTTTGATAAGATATGTAGGATCATGTCCCATATACGGCACCAGAATTTCCGCTTTATATCTTCCACTACAGAATAGGGGGTGAAGTTCTGTGCTGAGGCAAAGACAACGCCGCAATGCTAGAACGGACAATTCGCTTGAAACCCACAGTTAACTGTCATGTACCGTGATCACGGTTAAATTATACAAATTTATATAATATAATTAGTATTTGTTTTTGTAACATGAGATTTACGACACCTATTTCAAAATGGAATATTCCTCATGTTATCTGTGGTGCCGCAAACGGGACTTGACCCGATATGTACAGCTCTATTTAGCCTAGGCCTAGCCTAGTAACAAACTAAAAGTAGGCTAAACCGAAAATCACATTTTTGAATAACAAATTATTTGTACTTTAGTCCTTTTGGAGAATCCTATCCGATATAAATATGTCATTGGTTTGTTGATATACCACAAACAAGGAATCATGGTGCTGCCATTGGGCTCTTTTCTGATATATATTAGCCCCAATTATAACCTCTTGTCTTGATCCTGTGTCGTTAGCTTTATTATTAGGCCTAGCCTCGCCTTCCATGATTGCTTTAGTGTGTGAACCCTTTTTGCTAAGGGTATCGTTTAGAGGGTTTTCACAGCTTGTGTTTAGGTCCGTAGGGGGAGTTTTATGGTTCGGACCAGTCTTTTGATTTACAGCCATTTTCAAAAGTGTAGTTGTAACACAAAAAAGTACAGTAATTTCTCCATTAAAAATGAACTACGATGGAGATTCTGGAGTCTATATGTCATCAGAATATTACATTGATTTCAATGTGTCCAATCCTTGTGATAGCTTCCAAATGTTCTAAAGTTGATTTTACAAAATTGATCATACTAAGTGTGTTATTTGGCAGTTATATGATGCAGTATTTTAAAGATGTCCCAAATGGCTAACTGCAAAGAAACTGTTCAGTTCAAATATTATGTACTGTACATGTACATGTTCTGCACATCATCATTTCATAATTTTGTCATACATGTGGATAATACTGACTTGTATATAACTGAAGAGTGATCGTGATTCGTGACATTTTATTTCTGCATTGTTTTGCAACTTGAACAGGAAAATAGGGGACTATTAAAGCTAACATATAGCACAAAACTGCTACTCAGCAGGATTTGTACTCCTTTTAATTAATCCTGACCTAGCCCTCCAGAACCCTACAACCACCTCACAAGCTGGCTGGAACTTGGTGTAAAGTTTAGCTTTACTTAACAGTTAACACCACCCTTGTTGAACATTGTTAATTGGAAATTTGTGGTGTTCAGCTGAGGTTAGAGACTAAATTAATGTGAACCTACAATATACAGTAGTACAAAGTCACTGTGGGTAGTGTGGGATATTGATTATTAAACCCATTCTAATGAAGCTGTGAGAATTACAGTACAGTATTAAAGTTAGTGTGTACATAGTATGCCCTATTTGTAACACAGGTCTATAGGCTGACCTCCTGAATCTTACAAAATCCATTGTATGATTTTGAAAGGTTAAGTGGGCTATGTGTTAATGAAGTTGGTATATGAAGATGTTGGGTGATGAGTGATGCCCATACAATATTTCATTGAAATGAAATGTTGATATATTCCATTAAGCAAGGAACCATAGTGCCTGTTGGGTTCTTGTTAATAATGCATTAAGAATATTCCATTACATTGGCAGATAATATGTTCCTTAATTAATACTACATGTTGGTTTTACTTAAATTACATAGTGTAAATATTGGTAAAATTTGGTATTAAAAAGATATGGTCACTACTACATCTCTAAAGTTGGAAAGAATGTGTAT
The DNA here is from genome assembly GCA_027574765.1 of Molpadia intermedia. NCBI lineage: Eukaryota > Metazoa > Echinodermata > Holothuroidea > Molpadida > Molpadiidae > Molpadia > Molpadia intermedia. The sequence continues at coordinate 7,193 of JAODAF010059617.1, forward strand.
ATACTTGCAAAATATACATTTTCAAAAAAACAAATATTATTGTGATGTTTTTTTTTTTTTCAAGACAAAAATAATTGTGATGTGTTGTGGAGTCCTTAATATATCATGTATAAAGTATATATTGTGACAGCTCTGAATTTGATTCAAGGTTCAGGAACATGACTGTTCTTATGCCATATGTTTAATTTCTTCTATTATTTGTCAACATAAAGATCAATTTTCAAGAAAAATATTATTGTGATGTGTTGTGGAGTCTTACACAGGAACATGGCTGAAGAAATTCCATATATATGTTTAATTTATTATTTGTCAACAGGTCAGAGGAAGGAAGAAGTAGCAGGTATACGAGCTAAATTTCCCAACAAGATTCCTGTAAGTCACTTTCTCCATTTAACTTGGCCAGTGATTGAACTACTAATTGAACAGCTTTTAAAGAAGTTATTGAAGGTGACATTGATGGAACATATGCAGTTAATTTGGTGAACAACTAGGGTCACAGTAGGGTGTGTGCATGAGTAACTTACTGTATGTGTGTGTGTGATCCTTAACTTAAGCTTGTGAAAGAACCAGATGCAGTTAATTTGGTGTATACATAGAGTGTATGTGTACTGCATGTGTGTGTATATAATTATGTGATCTTTATGTTTGTGAACACAGTATCTCAATGGTTACAAATTATGTTTACATTTTCAAATGAGAATATAGGAAGTTTCTCAAAAACTATTTACTTTAGCAAATTATTTGCAGTACAGTTGACTAATGCTTTTACTTGACTACTTCAATACATAAGAGCCGACTGCAATTAGCTTTGGTATTTTGTAATAAGTTAGCATCTAGTTGAGTTTTTCCTACCCATTAGTGTACGATAAGTGGTTTTGCTGTAAGCTAAAATGGCTCCTTACATGTCAGCTTCATTGCTTTGTGTAATGGCAGTATATGAGACAGTAATCTAGCACCTTCATCGCTTACAGATCTGTGTGCAACTGCATGATGCAAGTCGCCATCTTTTTTTTCTTCCGCAACTTGCGTGTTTCAGCAAATCGCTCAGGATCCCTCAAAAAGCCTGAATAATTTTATGGGAGCCTCATAATTTACATTTTTACAATACTGTCATTATCTCATTAATGCCAACCACTGATTCGTTTCTTTTTCAATGCATGTTCAAATTACATTTGTGGCCATTATTAACCTAATAATGAATAAAAGTAGTACTACACCACAGTAGTAGGCCAATACAGTAATTCAGCAGATTAACAGATTAAAGCCTTTCTGTTAAATGCCTGCTGCTGATGAACTGATTTCAGTCCGTTAATCAGCCCAATCTCATTGCAGCTGTTATTGCCGGTTTGTCATGAAATCTGTTTCTTAGAAATGTGCTGGTATAATTAAATGTGTGTGGCCTGGTAAAAGGAGCAGTTCTTTTCAGAAGACTAACTATTCATTGCCTGTCATTGTCATGTTGTGTTTAATTTTTACATATATACAGAAATCTGTTTATATGATCCATCATAATTATTGTAAGTTACTAGATATAACAATAACAAATATATAACTGCATTATAGCCTGGTATACTGTGCAAACAATTGAGTAGTTTAAACTACTAAATATTTTGAATAATAAAAATTAACACTTCTCAGCATTTTGGTTATTAGTAAGTAGGGTTGAGCAATCTCTAGTTACTTAAATGATAATCAGCTCATTCCCCCATACCCTTCAACTAGGGGTATGTCTCTTGCACCCCTGCCCTGGATTTGCCGCTGTTATGGCACAAACGTATGATTGAACATAGCCCTAATTACTGTATAGTATGCTAGCTGCCTTTTTAATGTTATTTAACCCAAGTATGGCAAACTACATGTATGGCAAGCAGAAGACACATGTTTTCACTGTCTCGACTCTCTTGCACCCCTGGATTTCACCACTGTAATGGCACAAAGTTATGATTGAACTGAGTTTATAGTTTATATTCTACCTGACTTGTATAGCATGAATATAAATGCTGATTATTGAGCCCTTATTATGAACCCTGAATTATGAACAAAATTAAAACATTATTTAAGAAATATATAAATAATTAATTAATAATTTTAATATTTTCTCATTTCACAGGTTATTGTTGAAAGGTATTATAAAGAGACACAATTGCCATTGTTAGACAAGACCAAGTTTCTGGTACCACAGGAATTAACAATGAGTCAGTTTGTCACAATTGTAAGGTAGGTGATAATAATTCATAAGCAATTCCTCCTTTTCAAACCACCAAAAGTACCCCCTACAGTTGATTTAAAGCAGTCCAATGAGTTCTAAAATCCAAAGAAAACTTTGCAATCAAGACTGTTGTTAACATTCAGTGGTACATGTAGTAACTAGTAACAGCATTTATAAACAAACTGGGGGAAAGTAGTTTTTAGAGAGGGGGAGAAAGCCCCTTTTGAATATTAACCTTAATGTAATACAGTACATTATAATACAGCTATTACCAAGAGATCATAAATTAAAATGATATCAAGATACTGTACATCCTTCACGAGAGAGACTGAGAGAGGCATTGGGCTGTATTGATTAATCTCCCAGGTAAATAAAAAAGAACAACATGTGTCCTTTCTTATTAGACTGTGGGTTCATTGTTTGTTATTTGGCGAATCAAAGATTTCGTTAAGTTAAATGTAGGTTAGTTGGTCTCCTCGCTGAAAGTCTCTTCAAGTTTGTTTGCGCTCTGGATGGAGCTCTCAATGAATTTTCGCAAAATTTGCATGATAGAACGGACCTGTCCTAACTTAGAATTGATTAAAGTTCAAGGTCAATATCCGGTCATTTATGGTCAAAAATGCCTATCCGATTCTCCGGTTATAGATAGATTTAGATAGTGTACCATGACGAATATGGCCATTACGCCATGAAAAGTTTGTGAGTCATCACTCTTGCCCCCCGTGCGTACAGGATTTAATCTCTAATACTACACTTGAGTCTTGACTAGGCCTACAGTAGGATGACAGGGGTTACGTGATATAGTAGGTTAGAAATTTAGAAAAAAAAGTAATTTCCTGACCATTTTTTTCTCAAATGTTTTTATTTGGAAAATAAACATACTGTAGGCTAGGCATATCATAGGAATAATGGATGTTTGTCACATGTGGTATGTATAGAGATTAGTGATGCATAATACTAGAAGCCTATAGTTTTTGGTGATGTAATTTAGTTCCTTGCATATATTCATTAAACTCTGCATGTGTGTCTGAGGTCACATGGTCATACAATACTTGGTATGGTTGTGTTAGTATACATGTATTTATGTTGGCCATAGTGGGTAGACAATCTCTACTGTCATGTCGGCCATGGTCCCTATTGTTTTTGGTGTGGGTCACATGAATATTAATGAGTGGACTGGGACTAAATTGTAAAATACTTAAAATGACAATAACTTTTGAACCAAATGTTTGAATATCTAGTTTATACTTGGTATGGTGATGTCAGTTGAGAGTAGGTACATGCTCATGTACAGTGTAATCAATAAATTCATGAGAGAGCTAGAATAATACCAAGTAAACTTGTAAACATGTTATCTCATGAATGACAAGTTGGATTGATGATACTTGGAATATATGTTCATAATAATAAGTACAAAGTCCCAATATTTGTTGTGCACATGTCATAAATATTATTGAGTGAGTACTGAGTAGGCCTAACATACCATTCTTAATTAACATCTCAGCATCAGAACCATATACTGCGCATTCTTGCGCTCTTGTTTAAATTGCTCATTTTCTCTAATAAGGTTTCCCTAAATACTGCAATTAAATTACCTCAAAATGTCACAGTAGGGTGCATTTATTTTAATATTGAGTAGATTTGATTATCCAACAAGATAATTTCAGTCCTGCATTACAATTGAAAGTAATTTATTTGGTTTACGTGCTGGTGTGCAGACCAGCCATGATGAAATCCATCTAAAATACTGTGGTGTAAGAATTTATGACTATGTATTGAACATATCAATCAATCATGTTTATAAACATGACAGCTTATACCTTAGTTCAATGGCAGAATTTAGCTTTTAATTATTACACAAATTACTGGTTTGTTGGAAAGGCCACCTGATTCTGAATAAGCTGTGAATCGCCTTTATAGGTAGAATTAACTACATAATATAGTTGTTGTGGTTGTAACTATGAATACAGCTATTTTTGGTTCCTTGCTTTAGCAAAAAGGAACCTATGTATTCAGGTTGGCGTATGTATGTGTGTATGTGTGTGTG
>JAODAF010059728.1:0-11447 GCA_027574765.1 Molpadia intermedia
TGGCTAACCTTTCTATGAACCTCTTTTCTAAGCTCTGATTGGTCCTAACATTCTGTGCCACCGTTGTAGTGTTGTAGGCCTACAAGAAAATGATTTGAATTACAATTGCCAAATTAGGGCGATCATGATGATGTCACTGCATGGGAAACTGTAAGACGCGCGCGCCAATTGCGAAGTGAGATATATAATTCACACATACTGGTTTGGATGTAGGCCTAATATTTGTCAAATCAGCGTTAGTAAATTGACGTAGATTGTTTGTAAACATAAATGATTTTATAGTAGATTATATGCAAGGATATGTCATAGACCGTACATGGAATATATATTTTTTTTCTTCAAATTTATTTGATTTCAATCTCGTCTTCGAAAAGAGGACACCGTGGCCCTAATTCCTAGAGTTTTCGGCATGTTTTATTCCTTACTTTCTCTTCCTTATATTTTTAAACATTCCAATTCAATCTTTGATATCTGACATTCAATGATCATCAAGCGTGGTCGTTGAATTATTATTTGGACATAATTGAGACATATTATTATTCCCACGACTCAGTCACAGTTGGTTGTCCGTCTATTAAGACCACTTTATTAATCGCCCAATCTACATTTTAATATCCGCTTGTCAAGTCAGGTGTAAGATTGACATTTGCATTGCACGTGTTACGTTGGAAAAATATATTAAAGAAGATATTAAGAGAACTTTGCCGTGGCAAACTTTAACTGGAGTATATTTTAAACTAAAGAATTTTAATAGGCGTTTTCTAATTACGCCTTAAATGCTAACACTACGTCACTATTTCAGATGTTTCAAAGTCCCATTACCATGTCATTTGATGACCTTTCCGTTTTGGAATTATTCCTAAATGTGTCAACGAACATTAAAGCATAACAACTGTTGACTCGCCATGACGCGCGCTTGTCCATGTTTAGGTTCCTGCATATATGGGTGTGTAGGTATATGTAAGTTTGTGCGTTAGAACAGTGCATAATGCCATCTGCTGCCCGCTAGTAAATGTGCGGAGGGTCCTCTGATTATTACTAAAACGTCAATATATAGTATAGTGTATTATAGTTTTAGACTTTACTATTTTAAATATACCCACTTAGCCAGGACTTCCATGGCGCCGAGGACTTTCACACAAGTTGTGTGTAGGACTTATGAAAGCATTCTGAAAAATGGGTCCTCGGAAAGGCTGCAATACACGTACGTATGCGTGTGCGCGTATGTGTGTGAGTGCACTTGCTTATAAGGGATGTGTGTAAATGAGCTCTAATGAATGGATAATAATACGAGCAGGGCGGATCATTACCTAAAATGTTTAAAACGTAAATATTTTTGCAACTGTACTTTACTAGTGATGTGCGTTGATGGTAGTAGATGTTTATGTAATTAAATTTTCTCATTAATAATCCTGGGCTGGTAAGCTAAACAGATTATTGTAATAAATTGTAAATATTTCAACACTGAATAAAATTATTATTATTATTGTTGTATTTGACAAGTATTGTTATTACTTTGTTGTGAATATTAATTCAATCTCGGGACCCCAACATGGTCTTTATCATAATCTAATAGCATTATAAGATATTCACCTAATATGACATCGGAACCTCAATGCATATTTATATTCTGCTTAAGTTTATTCGTTCTATTGACGTTGTTAGTTTGAATAAAAATGGCCCTCCCAAGTAGAATCTCGAATTCATCACCATGTTCCGTTCAGGACATTTTAAATTTAAATTATATTTAAAAATTCATCAGGTAAAAATTAAATCACGACGTTACTAATATGGAATTGCTTTAGCCTCTCGTGCCTCCAAAACAGCGGAGATATATAGTTTGCTATCTTTATCTTATATATCTATCACTTTTACTTCCTTCCAATGATAGAAGAATAATTAAATTATCTGACAACAACAACCTCGTAAGATATTTTGTCAGTTTCGTATCACGAACCACCCATTGTTATTTCAAAGCTGTGGACTATGAATTGTTGGTATAGAGCGCGCTAATACAATCTTCGAAGTGTTGAGTTAGGAACGGGATATTACGATGTTACTTCGCAAAACAAAATAAAATATTCCACTTGTACTTTGATTTTTAATAATTGTTATAGTTGTATATTGTAAATCTGTGATTAATAAATTAGTTAAGCATTGCTTAGTCTAACAACGGCAAATTCAAATGTTAAAAGAGAATGTCCCTTTTCAATTGACAATTCACTAATTGTGAGTAACTATATATTGTAACTCAAAATCTAGTGAAATTGCGTTCGATAAACGGAAGTCCCCCGAGGATTTTCAATATTTTACTCTTAAAGTACTGTACACTTTCGCATTGTATAGCACATGTTAAGTATATTTACAATACTTTATATCTTACAAGTATGCTTCGTGTCTGCTATAACTAGTTTCTCCGTCGACAGAAATTGATAGATTGAAAGAGCAGAATGCACGCGAAGCTCGAAACTAGAGTAACTGATCGGTATTTGAGCAGACAGACAGACGATTACTATAACGTAATCAACATCATGACGTTTGGATATGATAGAAGATGCTTCATAATAAATTCACATCAGTAATGGCACCCCTAACCAAAAAAGTACTATTTCTGGTTAGTACTTTTCAACCAACAATTTTGAACTTTCAACATAGTTACATAAACTAAATTGTTTCTAAGAATGTTAAACCATTTGCACATGTGCCCCCAAAATCACCTGGTGGGTTTTTGCCACCCCCTCTTTGAAAAGTTTAGTTTGTATAAAGTACTACTGACCTCACTTATCATCGACCAGTTTTAGTTTGAGACAGTATCGTTTTATCATATTAAATAACATACTATATACGTTTATCTGGAAATTTATACATTTGTTCGTAAATCACTTTGATTAAATTCTTTGATTGGATGGACTTGTACCCACCAATCATAATTAATATTAGCAAAACTAAGAGAGTGCCCTATAGTCTTGCTATTTTTACACAGTTCACTGATTTTCTTAATTAAAGCACACCGAGTGTAATATATAATGTTCCTAAAGCATCATTTTGAATAAATGGAATTTCCGAAATATATATGATAAGGAATTAAAATCCTTTAGCGTAAAATGTCACTACTTCGTTCTACTAGCTGGCTAGAAGTGCACCTATTCTTCCACATAATATGTCAGATGTTTATTTTTTTTAAGTAGAGCCTAGTCATCGCTACTTGGAAAGGCATATTCGTCTAGTAATTATACTAAAGTGGTGATTATTAATTGCAGGGTCGTATTTTAAAGAGCACAATGGGGCATGTGCCTGTGCCCTATGGGTCCCACGAATGAAAAATATGTTAAACCCTGTGAGGAGTATGAGGTGAAGTTGATGAGATTGTGGTATATGTTAATGTAAGGTGTCGCGAATTACTGCTCATTGGTCATAAAGTACGGTATGTTCCCTCTCTCCATCGGACGACTCACACCGCCAGTGGCGTAAACAATTGTTGTTATACATTGTAATTATGTTATCTTATTGTGTTGATGTAATGTAGCTAACAGTGGTTTAACGTATTGTTAAACACATACGACAACGAATTATATTTCTTAACATTTTGTCTCAATAACTTCTTCCACTTTGTTTTCACATTTGAATGTGCGTCCCAGGACTAAAACATCCGTCTTTTCGAGAAGCTGTAATGTAATTAAGACGCTTAAATTATAATTGAAATTAACTGTTGTACTCTCTCACTCCTCCGATGTGATTTTATTATTTACGGCTTGGAGACAACTTCCTGTTACACTTAATGTGGTGCTACCCGCTGAATAGCTTAATTGTCGACAGTATGACATTTATAAATGTTTTTATATCTCTTCGTTTAGTCAGTAAAGTATGACATAAAACGAGATTGTGTTTACAGGCTTTCTGTGACATTTTACTGCTGTATGTGTGTATGTTACGAGTTAACGTCCCGGTTGGCATGGTAACATGACTTCACTTTGTTCATTTTATCACAGGGAATAATGAATACGAAATTAACAGTTCAGTTTTTGTAACCTAGTGCAATCCTCTGAATTCGTAATAATCATGTTTCGCTAGCATTTTTAGCTCACTTTACATTTATAAATTATACAAATTCGTGCAATATACCGAATTCAGAAATCCTATATTGACGGAAACGTTGACGTAAATCATGATAAATCACTCATTGACAAACAGTACCATGTGACAAAACAGATAATTTTGCACATTACATTAACTTGTATGGGGTGAACATTAAAACATAATTTCATTTCTTTATTGATAATTACTATAATTTATAAACTTGAGAGAAGGATTCGTTTATTTCGATAGTTTAGATAGACATAAACACAACCACAATTATCAAACTGAGAGAAACTGTAAATTTCTTTCAAAGATGGACTTTCATTTGATAAATGAGTGGTCCCAGATGATAGATACACTTCAATTCACAAGACTTATAAATAAATAAACAATAAACTACAATAATAATAACAAAGAACGTATAAATAAATAAACGAAATAATACATAAAATTAACGATCATAAACCTATATAAGTAATTATATCATAAGCAAATGTTTTTCTTTAAAATATCAATGGATGCAATAATCGCGTGGATACCACATAAGTTATAAAACAACGGCGGTGAATGTATATTTCGAATAACTTGATTGGTATTTATAAATCCTATAAGAAACATATCACATTAATCTTGTAATGGTGTTGGTATGTAAGAGAAAGGTAATGTGAGGCACTATATAAACTATATTAGGATAAATTTCTACTAGAAATTTCTCAGAACTGGATATAATATGGAATAAATTGAGGTTCACTGAAAGTATAACTTGGATACTTTCGCCAGCTTTATAGGTCCCTATCAAATTTTCTCTCTAATTTGTATAAATGTTAGAATTTTTTTTAGAATTTGTTCCTTTTTGTAACTTTCACTTTGACACCTGGTTAATTTTGTTTGACGAGCTATATTCGACTTTAGTCTGCCAAAAGACGAAAATTGTATCTGCGACGTGTGAACCAATAACCACTTACAAACCATATGCAAGGATGTAGTAGCCAGGATTATTGAATTTACAGAAGGGGACGCAATGCATGTCCCTCCCCTATTTGAGGTGACCTGCGTGCAGAGTGGTGCCATACATTTTGTAGGTTTATATGATGGAGGGAGGGGGGGGGGGGGCATATCCCACGCGCCAAATAACTTAAAATCCAAGCAGTAAACATATGCTAAGCAAATCGAGAATAGTAATATTTCACTTAAGATTGCTAAAAATTTAAACAAGGTTTAGTAAAAGCTTCCGCGGCAAGATGTTGGTATGTATGTATACATTTAATTGCCACTGCATATGTTCATGTTTTCCGCATATGGGGGCGGTCAGCCTATTTGTTATACGTCAACCGCCATATTCCCATAAGTTCACGATCACACCTATCAACACTTAGTAAATACAAATTGCTGTTCGTACAGTCGTTAACTATTCATTCTGTCAATAACAGTCTCAAATCCTTAAGGGCAAATGATTTAATTTCATATGACAATAGCTGGAAGACAAATGGCTTAGTGGTTGAATCAGTTTCCATTGTTTTGAAATAATTATGGTTTGGGGACTTTAGGTAAGGTTGTAGTTTAGGGTGATTTGAATTGTGTGGTTTACAGTTCACTTAAATTTCACCTCCAAAATATGGAAAAAGACTTAGAGCTTGGAACCACGCGATCTAAACATATAGACATAAAACTTATCAGTTTTGTTACTAAATGATATGTTATTATTATGTACTGTGTTAGCGGTGTTAAGTATGGGTAATTATCGATACAAACATGGCGAATCGTAGCAAAATTTGGATATGGTTTTGCTAAATATTTTGATTCTTCAGGCATATGATGACACTCTGAAACTCTTGATAAATTGTACTTATTTTACTGGTTGATCGAAAGAGTGGTGATAGTTACATTCCTTACAACACAAGATTAAAAGGTTTTGCATGTTTGACCGTAAAAATATAAGCCGTTTGTTATTTTTGGTCATAAGCCTTCAGAGTAAGTGTCATATTAATAAAACAGGTAACCTAACCTTAACCTTTGATAGAGAAAGTGTCACATAAATAAAACAGATACTTAAAAGTTAAAACTTAGCCTTCAGCAGAGTGAGTGTCAAATAAATAAAACAGATAATCCAACCTTACACTGTAAACATGTCTGTACAATTACAGAGAAAACGAAAATAAAGAAATACAAAGTTACAGTGTATACCTTCGATAGAGAAATTGTCACATGGCCGATGAAACAGATACTTAAATTTAGCCTGCAACAGAGTAAATGTCACATGAATAAAACATGTGCTACATTGTTGCTCCTTCCCAATGTGACGCCATGCACTGGTATATATATAGATCGTCATAACGAAACTTGTGATGTTTTAACACAATTATCATTTATATTACATTGCCATAGCTACTAAAAAACGGACAATTAATGTTAAATATTGATTATGTAATATTAAAGATGGAATGAAGTCTTGGCCTCGTTATTACGGTATTTATAGTAATTTCAAATGCGTTCTAAATTAACCGTACGCCTCCATAATGAAATTAAGAGACACATAGCAATTATATAAGAAATCAAGTCGTATATTTGTATTGTAATTTATAATATACGTTGTTCATTAATATGTTCTCTTTAAAAAATATTTTATTACAGTCTACAGATATATTTTAAGATATACATATTAAACAGATTATGGTGTCATATTTGTAATAAAAAACATCTTTTACGATCGTCTGTTATTTGTTAGTTATACTTATTCTAACTCGTTCACTTGCACAACAAATAAATTATATATAAATCAACAAAGAAATAAAACATACCTATCAAACAAAACAACAGACAAAAACTACAAACGAAACTAAGACAAACTAAGACGAAATACATAAATTCATATTGCATACAGAATAAAATCCATGTTAAAATGTAACGGTTTTAATAAAATAACGGTTGCACGTTGTTCCGTTAATTTTAATTTTAAAATTTATTAAAAATTCTTGCATAGCTTTTGAACTTCATCACATTTGGCGTTTTTAAGTTTAAAATGTAAATCATTGAGTCACCATTATCAGAAAACCATCGTGAAAAAAGTCAAATATTAATTCATATAATATAAGAAAACCCACAACTGGATATGTATTAATAATATTTCTTTCATATGGGTGTTCATATGAATTAAGGTTCTAGTCTTTCAATATATATTTAAAGTTGCAAACAACTAAAACAAACTCTAATCACCCAATATTTTAGTAGAAACGTATTTCCCACCACGTGTGGAGTGTGTGTACATGTCACCCATCACTACGGTACATGTACGCTGTCCGTCGGATGCTACATTTTGAATACGGGAATCTTTACATTTTTTAAATAAAAAATAGCACATATAGAATAAGCAGAATAACACAAGTTTATGATTATTTCAGTCTAAATGTAAAATAATATACTATAGTTTAATGAAAGCGTAATACCTGGATATCTTCGAAAGTTAATATATATCACAGGCCATAAATCACCTACACACGGTGGCGCCAATCCTTTTGGGGGAACGGTCTGGGCGAAAATTGTACCAAGTCACTGTCGTCGCGTACTCTCCCTTTTTCAACTCTTTCATACAATATTTATAGATAAAACACTCATTTGCATGACATTTGTATATATATACCGGAAGCTTTAGGTTTATTGCAACCATAACTATTATGTTTCATATATATATATTTAAAACACATGGAACGCTGTGCATTGTTATTTCTCTTAAGATCAAAGAATTTAACTTCTAACTAAATGGAATCGAAACTTCTACAAGAAAATAGTTTCGTCAGATTTTTGATTATTCATTTTGCAATAGTAGATGAAATACTTTGAATACATTAAATAAAAAAATTATAGAATACTTAATACCGAATATCTTCAGCAACAAATAACATAGGCCCTCTAAGGTTCTTTTTAAGCGTAAATTCTACACCTTTCAGAGTTTTTTTCACAAACGGACATAATCAGAAAATATTTTCGAATGCTTCCTCTTCAATATTACAAACTGTCGCGTACTCTCGGTTGATATTATTTGCTCCGCAACCATGGAGCAAATCCACGTCATTAAGATTACTTTAAATAATACTTCTATTAATATATATGTATTGATATAAGTTTCTATTGTATAAACCAAAAAATATTTTAAGACTTTTCTCGGATTTATCGGATCTTTAATAATTTATTACAAGACACGGCATTATTAAATTATATGTATGTATATACAGTATATATATATTTTAACGGTTACTAAGTTAACTTTAAGGTTTTCAATTCAAGGCATGCAGTAATTTTAACAGAATTCAATATTATTATTGTTTTAATTATAATTAAAATAACCTAAAATCTATAATGATTTTTATACTTTCAAAATAATCAGGAATTTGGTTGTATTTATGCGGCCGTGAACCGGGTTAAAATAGGCTATATCAATGTGGTTTATGTTTTTATGTTTACTTCTATTCAATGCCGTGAATGGAGAACTGAGAGTAAATACTTGGAGAACCTGTATTAAGAATTATTTACCGATTATTATGTTGTTAATCGTAATTCTTGCAATAAAATGTTTTTCTAAGATAAAGTTTATCACGCATGAAATTGACAAAGGTTAGAGTTAGACATATTTATTCACATACTTATTCTAAATATAATTGTCTGAATAAACATAATAGTACATACTGGTTGAATGTACTGCATTTTAAAATAAATGAAGCAAAATTTGTCAAGATACATTATTTAGATTACATAATTTAACAGAATATAGATGTTAATTTCACGGAAAAGGCACTTTACGAGTTAACATGCATGCATAATTCTTTCGAGCAACGAGTTATTCTTCCGACCTCATACTGCTCATGAAGAGAAAAAGACAAGAAAAAGAGATAGAAAGACAAGAAAAGGAGAGAGAAAGAGAGAAAAAACAAATTGTGAAGAAAAACATAACAAATTCCGTTATTTCAAAATGATGTCTACTTGTCACATTTTAAAATACGCAAATATGTTCTGATTATTATGATAAAAAACACGGTGAAAATGTTACACCCAAAGCGTTGATTTGATTATCAGATTATGTTACGTCTGGAAGGACTCAATTTGTTTGCAGACAATCGCAAATGTGTGACAATGCGTCAGACCTTTTATTTAGTATTAAACTTGGTATAGTCTTAATATATATTTATATAAAGAAAGTTTAAGTTTCCATTTTGAAGGCTGTCTATGATAGCATTCAATACCGTACATGTGAAGATCATAAAAAGGGAAAAATAAATAAATAAACATAGTTGGACCATATACGTTGTTAAATACCTTTTGATGTATTTTGAGATAGAATTATGAAAGCTTTTAGAAAATATTTTGTGGATTCTTGTGATGATTATTAAACTAATTGGGCAGAGAAGCAAAATATCACAGATCTATGTAAACTCATAATGTTCGCTACAAAGTTCAATGTATACTAAAAATGCATATTTTAGAAATAAAGATTTAGACGCTAAATGGCTAAATTATTAAAATAATTGTGGTTGGAATTAATATAATATTTGTCTTCGTCCAACCTATTAACTTGGAGATACTGTGATATACCGGTACAGTTTGATCATTGCGATAAGAAACAACATGGGGTTTTAGGCATATTTGGGATTCTATAAAATTAATGTACTGCTTTGGCCAACTCATACGATATTGGTCAGTGCATCGCGCATTCGTCTTTATCTTATTGTACGCCTCAAATAAAATTGAGGCAAAACATTCTCTAGCTACAGCTCAGCCGTATAATTTAAATTAAATCTGACCTTTCCATTTGTCGGCAAAGTAAAGAAAAACATTTTGAAGATCCAAAGTCATTTCGGTTTAGGTGAAATAATTTCGAAAAACTTGTTTATTATTATATATAATTATATTTATTTGAAAGTTTAGGGTCCCGTCTGCTGAGAGGCACAATGTGTCAATCATACTTATACCGTATTATAATGAAATCGAGTTTTCTTTGAACAAGTACCGTACGGTGTGATTTGAAATAATGCAACTGAAAAAATAATTACATAAATAAGATAATACTTTAGAACGCAATATAGAATATTTAAATGAAATATTTATTATGATCAAGGTGTTTCGTGTGTTTCGTGTATGTGACGGTATGAATTCAGTTTGACAATTGGTGTACATGCTGAAGTTGCTGAAATAGCGTATGTATACTGTGTTCATATACGGGTATGCCGGTTTGTCAATAAATGAACATATCGAGCCAAAATGCCTGATTGTTTTCTTTTTTGCCAAAAAAGAACTACGTTGGGCTGTATATAATTTTGAATCTAAATTGGACACCATTCCCCAACCACCACAATTTTGGATTCTCAGCAGCAAATGTTCTTTCTAAAATAATTTCAAAAAATGACAAAATTGCGCACAAATGTTTGAATGTTAGATAGAGTGAAGTTACAAGCTGAACTGCGGTCAATGGTGATTATCAATTTCTCCCCCACAAAATGCTGAAATGCAGTCTAATAATGCTTAGACGAGATTCGAGAAGTCTCGGAATTGATATATGTCGACATTTTATCTTGTTTTATTGGAAGGCGTACAATTAATACAACAAATACACAAATATTGACGAACCGTATACAGGTAGCCAATACCGTGTGCAGTGTACTGAAACATGGGATGTGTTTTTACATTCGGAAAACAAACAAACATTTTGGAAGGTTTGAAGTGACGTCACAACCGTGAACTTGCCAGACGCTTAGGCACATAATGCATTAAAAGTACGAACCTGCGTAGTCAAGTCACGTGAGTTTGCTTGAACATACATTATGTAAATGAGAAATGAACTACGGATTGTTGTTCATAGATACAAATTAGGGTAATCTTCCTCAGAGAACGTCAATGGCTGGCTTATTCATGGAACTATCTTACTGAAATTTGAAGTTTGGTTATTGCGTGCTATGCTGTACAGTACCTTTAAGTGTACGTACCTGCTTGAACCCACACACCTTCTTTACATACAGTCCGAGGACTCCACTCAAATTTCTTTTATATTTCAACCCTATATCCTAACCTTTAACAATAACTTTCCCTTTGAGGACATATCGTTCTCATTGCATTTACTTTTGAGGACTTGAAATTCTTTTGTGCAGGTCCTCAATCTGTATGCAAGGCATGTGCACGTGCGTGTGCAGTGTTTCCACATTTAGTGTTGTACGTGGCAAAAAAAATTTATCACGTCACATGAAAAAATATATATACAATAGCCAGCGACGCGACATACCGTATATTTGATATCACCATTAGTAGTAATGGGGGGTGATATAGCCCCCGACCAATCAGCATCGAGTATTTCGGTGACGTCATGAGCCGAAATACTCGATGCTGAT
>JAODAF010059838.1:2434-18407 GCA_027574765.1 Molpadia intermedia
AGAAGATCGCAACATACCAAAGACTTGGTATTGAGCTTATTTGATGTTTGTTTAACTCCTTACCGATTGCAATACTTTAAAATGTCTTTGTCATTAATAACCTTGCCTTGTGTGATTCACACGCCGAGTTTGATTGTAACTCAAAGTAGTAATTAAAGTGTATCTGGACATATTGTAAAGTGTTTACACCGTGAGTGACTTTACGCATTCCGTTCTCATAAAAGCCTCTTCATGTGGTAACAATATAGGCAGCCTGTGAAACAGTATTCCTGTTTAGTAACACTCTCTTGTTACTCGCACGTTGACTTCTAGTGTAACTCGATCCTACGGAAAGAGGTGGTCATACTGTGACCCAATTACTATTGCACGTGAAAAATACTTATAGCAAATTTTAAATGTTACTTAAACATCTACGGAATCGTACTAAGAGAGACACGTGTTGAAATCGGGCGGTGCATAACGTGGAAGAGAAGCAATTACCAGTTGCTTATGGGACAAATTTGAAATTAGGGTAAATGTATGTTCGTAACCTCCTCGCTAATTTCTATAAAAAACGTAAATATTATAATCTGATAAAGAAACGGACTCGAGAGACAGACTAAACATAAAACTCTTGAAGATAAAATTACTTAGAAACAAACTATATGCATCTAAGCATTTTTACAAAAGACCCGTCGCACGGTGTTCAAGCGAATAGGTCCACATCTTCACAAAAATGTACATATTAGCTGAGGCCTATAATCTGATACAAGGGCACAAGATGTAGACTGTTTTAAAAGTTGCAAACCATAGCGCTATTTTGTATCTAAACGCTTTTAAGTATACAAACAATTTCTGAATTCAAGGAAAAAGGTCCACATCCTGAGAATACGAGCCCATTCATGGAAAACAGTGCATACGAGCCTGTATTACACACCATATTGACAGTGTAACTCAATCCCAACAAGCAAATCACAAATCTACAAACGAGAGCAGACTTTAATGAAAAATGGTCAAGCTGTGACCGAATTATTGTGACAATCGTACTTAATTGAAATCTTAATTGAGTGTGAAGATATTGAAGTAAGCTTAACGAATATACCATATCGTTATGTACTCTAGTCAAGCGTCTGAGAAGTATCATGAACTGACCTTACCCCCAACCATGAAATTTAGAAGTGAGGTAAATTTGTATTTATTGTACTGTCGGTGTCTTTAAAGTTATTTAAACGCAAGGAGGGGTGGGGTGGGGTGATTAGTGTATGGTATAGTGTGGTTCATGAAGGTCGCGTATAATGGCATATGCTTGCCATATGTAACTTTAGGATGAGCAGAAATTGAACACAATATCAATGCAAAGATGTCGAGAAAGGCATGGGCCAGAATTAGCGTGTCTTTGGGTACTTTTATATTGCGCATGGCCAAAATAAGATTTCATGTGTCCAATCCCCACGCTATATACGTATTTTGTAATAATTTCCTTGCCTGTATATGCACTTAAATATGAGTCAACGTATGTTAAATACTATAACGTACTACTGTATTGTACCAGAGAGTTCATCCCACCCCAGAGTTGAATAATACTACCGTACTCCAGTTTAAATATTTTTTTATATACGGAACTCACAATTATTAAATTGACCAAGAACATTTTGGATTAATATTCTATCTGCGTGTATTATAGTCATAAACTTTCATTTGAAAATGGACGTATCCACAGATTTTAATTCTCTCGTCTCGAGTACTAGCATAATCAGAAGGAAAATAAAAAATAAATTGATCAAATTATTTTTACCTCATTTATTACTGGTAACCTTGCATATATATAAATGGATGGAAAATTGTTCCAAAACCTTTATTCACATTTATATTTCACTGTCGTTAAGTAATTTGACAACCGTAATTTGTGCAAACAAACTTTGTAGTTAATAATAATATATATGACTTACCTCTCAAAATCCGGGAAAATATTGTTCCAAAAGTATGTTCCTTTCGAAAAACAGCATACTACATGTCCACTGAAATCAAAGAAATGTAAAACGGTGAGGGTGAAATATACATTTAAATGGTTCAGTAAAGACTGCACACACAGAGTTTCAATAACTGGCATATGTCGACTGGTGGAGTTGGGTTTCATCAATACTACTGCACGAGAGCTGTTCTGTGATTGGTTGATGAAGATATATCCAATAATTCACTTCATATTTATTAACGGGACGTCGTTGATATAGCTGAGCAATTTAAGAAACTTGATAGTACTATATGTCTATTGGAATGTTGTAGATGATGATGGAAACTAAGCATGGCATAAATTATTTATGCGTTAGTGGTTTTCTGTGTCGTATTTCCAAAGTTAGAATTTTAACATTGGGGCATAAGACGAATTTCCAAATAAGATGTTAAAAAATATCACAGCAACAACAATAATATATTTTGTGGAATTCGTGGTACGAGTAGGCATATACAATTTATATAACTGTCTGTATCATGTATTATATATACAGTAGGACAGTTTCTATCAACATATTTCTTTTATCCTGTGGCAAATCCAAGGTTTTGTTTGCTAAAAATCATAAGAATTAATTTCGGTTCTTAAAATTGCTATTCTAAAATTTGCCTCCTCCATCATTTTTTCTAGAGCATATCTGTTAGTTGGTTGTTTCTGCAATAAATTTGACTTCAATGAGAGTGATTGTTACGTTTCTATAATGGCCACAGAAACAATTAGTTTACAATGGAAATAAAACGATCGTAAATCCGATGTACGTCCCTTACGCTGGTCGTAATGGATAATAAAGAAGAGGGAAGAAAATGTTCGTCTGTTATTCTCATCACTATATTGGGTTTCGCCCATATTGATATTGGCCAAAGAGTTTAATTTGACTTTTAATAAAGGCCTCATTTTATGTCTTGGCGATTTTCTGTTTTGACGATAATATCGACTTTCACTGAGGCATAGTTTGGGAAGGGTTCAATGATTGAGAAAATTATATTATTTATTGATACGTGGATAAAGGGATTACTGGCTAGTTAGCAGAGTAGCTTTGTTTTGAAGAATGTGTATATTGCCATCATGACCATAACACCGTCATAGATTATTATTTACGTTGTTAATAAACTGAGCTTGTTAAGAGATACATATGAATGTCACCGATGTTGATACATCCGAACAAATAGTTACCACAATTTGAACGAAGTAACTGAAAACAGTATACGATATAGAACACCGTCGAAGATTATTCTTTACGTTGTTAATAAACTGAGCTTGAATTACAGATACGTACCTGTGAATGTCACCAATGTTGATACACCCGAACAAATAGTTACCACAATTTGAACAAATTAACTGAAAATAGTATACGATATAGGACATAATTTGTGGTCAATGTCAGATTATATGGAGTTTGTATTACTTTCTTTGGTGTGTTTTTCGGTGTCATATTATCATGGACATCCGTGTAAAAACTGAAGGATGGTTTTCTTTGTATATAAGTTTCGTACTCAGAGGATGTTACCGCGTCACATGCAAAGTAACCTTTACGAAACACAACATGAGGTGTTGTTTTCTTCATTGGTGACTTCGGGTGTGAAATATCTTATTCATACATAATGAATTGTGATGACTTTCTGTACGTTAACCACGGATGCATACTTATCTAACCACTCAGTGTATGTTTACTAATGGGATTTCAAGAGCATTATAGATTGCTATTGAGTCTATGAAGAACTTAATTTAATTGGGTTCATTTCATATTGTATTAGTAACAGTGTTTTAGACATTGCCAGGATAAAGACTAATAAGAACGCGACTTCGTTTAATAAAAATGACGGAAACTGCGCACAATGACCTTAATTAAACCATATTCATTTCTCATATTGCTATAGTACCCTGCATTATGCTACGTGAATTTAGCAAACAGACAATGACAAAGATCCATTAAATATAATTTTCATCATCATGGTGTCCCATTCATTGCATCATATATGTTAATAGAAAGAGCATTCTGTAACGGCTGCATATATTGTTATTGATTTTGTCTGTTTAAGCTATAATGAGGCGGGAAGAATTAACTATCTTATAAATTGCCGAAATTATCGTGATCAGTGAAAAGATTAGCAAGTTAACTTAATCTGACAAAAACGCTCGTTGTGTGGGTTGAGATACGTAATACAGTTCTGCACTCATAAGCTTTAGCTAAAGTCTAATCTAAATTGTCGAAATTATCGTTCCGAAGATCAGTGATTAACTGTTACTTATTTGATAAACACACTCGCTGTGTGTGTTGAGATACGTATGTGTACAGTTCTGCCAACCTGATCGCAAACCTGATCGCAAACAATAAGTTAGCATTTTGTCTGTCTAATCTACATTGAATTATAAGGCGAAAATAATTATATGTATATATTATAAATTGTCGAAACTATCGTGCCGAAGATTAGTGATATACCTCTACGTATCTGGCAGTAACGCTCGCTGTGTGTATGTGGCGATACGTATGTCCTAATGCAAACAATAAGCTAAAAGAGAAAAGTTGACAAAAATGAACTTACCCGATGAAAACCATGCCATTTCCTATAATAAATCACCCATCCAGAAATATTATAAACCCACATTTGAATAAAGTAGGTCATCGCATAATATATTTATTACAATTTATGTTATTAATGCCTTGTATCTTGTATGAAACAACATTCAAACAGGAATAACAAGAGGTTTGTATAATGTTTTATATCGTATCGACAACGTTGGCTAAAGCTAGACATACTATAGGTGACAAAGTATTTAAACGTACGATTGGCATAGCACAGAGTATGTACTTATGTAAATCTTATGTGAGGATTTTTAGCCTACTTTATATAGTATATCAACTATGGGAAGAGCGACGACATTGATTCTTCGCAGTTTATAATCATTCCTTTCACACGTTATTATGAGACCAATCATATAGGTCCTTCATGACATGTAAATGGACTTATACTGTACAGCTGTACGACACATGCACGGGTCTAGTAAAACTTACTATCAATCGTTCGTTACAAGCCTTAATCTTTATTGATATAAAACGACAATTTGTATGGGTATAGGCTTATATGCACCAAATCATCGGGATTTTCTAGGTATGAATATCAAACTAGCTGTAAAATGCTTTGCTATAATATACTTTGCTATAATTAAAGAAGAATATAGTATCTGACTTGCTTACATCTAGATATCTATGTTGCATTTATGATGTTGTCTCTTCAAAAATCAATCTTTCGATCTTTAAAAATCCAAAGTAGACGCATAGTGACTTGTTAAGTGTTCATGCGTTAGAAATTAATAATAAAATATGCTTTTACCGGTGTAGGTTTAGAAGATACAAGTATGAATAGGCCTACTCGATTGTTAGTACCGTATCTGATACGACGTATACTACACAATTTAAAATGTATTTTAACTGGTATGCCTATAGAGATACGTAACATCTTTTGTTGTTTTCACAACGTATATTGTCTGCACAATAGCTGTATAACACACTACACTGACACGTAAGCCTATCTTATGTATCGGACCGAGAACTAACTAAGGGGCTAAACATCATTCAAACATCCTGTGGTATGTTTAATCCAGTATGTACATGCCGTAGACCAACGCATGAGACACGTCTTTGTACACGCAGAACCGTCACTGAGGTTGCTGCCGGATACTTTAAGCACGCCGACATGGAATTATTCCATGATCGCTATGACGTTATGAACAGCTTACGGATGCCATGTTTGACCATGGTATTTAAGGAATTCTGGCCGATTGTAGATCCAATGTTGCACTGTAGAAACTACACGGAACATGAATAATTAATAATAGGAAATACCAGCCATTCGTTAGAGTAATCACGGATGCATGTCGATTCTGCTTTGCTGGTTGAAAATGCAATTTACTGATGTAGACTGCACCAACTAGAGCATTACTTCGATCAATACAGAGATATCAAACCTATACCGGTTGGATGATAGTAGATTAATTACCTTGCGTGAAAAGTTCATGGTCAAGCCTTTTCAGCTTTAATGAGGTATAATTTCTACAAGTAAGTGAAGCTGCATATCTGATTCTGGTCAGTATACGGGCTTAATTAGTATAACGAGAGGAAAATCCCCCTCCCATAGGAAACGTGGGGGTTGGGTGACTTTCCCTGGCAACTTTTCAAGCATTCTGTTTCTTGGGAGCGACCTTGTGGGAACTGCTTGTTACGTCCCACGGTTCAGTGTGATCTTGCACACAGATTATTAAATTCTTCTTCAAAAGATGCCATGATTACAAAACGTTTAAGACTCTTAGAGTTGTATTGTTATTTACAGATCCTGACCGCCATACCTTTTCACGTTGAGGGTCATGTGATAGGCTATCACAGCTGATTATGATTGGACTGACAGAAAAGGTCGCCGCGCGACAGCTACAATAGCTGAAATGTTTTTATCGCGTCGCGTCTGATGTGAACAGTCCTATACAATTACATTATTTTTGTCGTGTCGTATATCGCGTCATATCGCGTGTAGCGTGAACGCGTCGTTAGTGTTGCGCGCGTCATTTCGGCTGCCGGGCAAGCTGGCAAAAACAAAGTTATGACGTCACGTGCAAAATCTCTATTGGGTTCATTACGTATCCGCAGAATGTCTTCTCAGATATAAATAAACTGCTTTACTTTGTATTATTAGAGGACGGCATTAATCACTTTCCTTTTAAATATTTATACTTTCCAATATCATCATTCCAAGATTCACAATTAGGCCTACTATATTGATTGATACCTATGTCATATGAGAACAATATTATCTAACGGCAGTTATTAAAATTGGATTTGTACAAGGAATAGTTTATATTCATTTCTATTCTTAATATTTATCAATAGGGATTATCTGTCGTGGTGCTTAGACTTGATATATTAACGGGACTAAAATTGCGTAAATGCATAGACTACCTAATCCGGGTCCAGACTATAAATAAGTTTTCTTCAATTTGGTAATATGTTGAAGTTTGATGTTTTTTAATGATGTGACGTGACCATATAATATCTGCTTCATAATACCGAGTAAACCACATCACGTTTGAATAATTGTTTGCCACGGTGACCGATAGAAATTGGAGCGAGGTCTAATCACAAATTGAACTATTGTTAATCGCTTTACGAATACGCAACGCGCTTGTTAATCTAATACCCGTTGGTCCCTATAGTATAGAAATTTACATCTTACCATAGAAGTCTACTTTGATTAGGATTCCGACCCACTGTGAATTCCTAGTTCTGATTCAATACTAATTTCATTTAGGCGTATTTTTAACAACTTGATTCGGTGACTGACGTTGTATGGAATCGTCCTAGCCTACTGAAACGTGCGTGCATACTGCGGTAGGCTACTGCACTTTCGTCGGGAGATGGCATTTTAATTGCATTTATGAAATTGAGTTCACTTCGCTAATTCAAGCGTCTTGTAGCTCGACATTAACCTAGTCCAGATTGGAGGAGAGCAGTCGAGCAAGAAAGACTTATCAATTAAGGTCTTCGGCTCACACGAACTCATGGATTCATCAAATCCCTCGGGCTTTGAAAATGTAGATTGTACTGAATCATGGACGTTCTCGCTTGGAAAATAGTAACCTGAATATATATGAAATCAACAAACCATAACAATGGAATCAAAATGTAGATAGTCTTGAGCGAGTACTCTATCACATATACTTTATAATCCTGATTCTATACAAGTACAATTCTGTATTTTCTGAAAATTAGCTTCACCTTTAAAAAAATATCGTGCCTCTGAATAAATCTTTAAATTTTCGTACTAAATAAAATTTCTGGCCTGTTTTCTAAAGTAGATACACAAACTAATTTGGCATAATATGTCATAAAGGGAGATGAAATCGAGTTTTGACGTAATCGCGATTACGGTAGCGGTGAGTACTCAATTCCAAAACCCAAGTCTTAACGAAAAACAAAGTTGTCGTATTGTTGTAAGACGGCTTCATTCTGCATATATTCTGGCTTAAGATATATATTCAAGAACCATTTAGGTCGGTTCAAAAGTATGCTATTTCACCAACAAATTAAAAATGGCGGCACGGGGACTGCAAGAAAACCGACAAGTTCTCAAATTTCCGCTCAAATATGGTTAAAAAACACATGCGCATTTGAAAACATTTCCCAACACATCCAAACGTCAAGTGAACGGTATTTGTCGTTGCTAATCTCTTGAGATGTTCTGATTGTTATAAAATGTCGATCACAGAGGTCCTAGCAATACGCGAGGCCTTTTTAATCTTCTTGGTAAACGAAGGTCGAAGAGAGAATGAAACATGAATGTTCGAAATGAAATCGAAATATCAATATCGAAAAAGTATACGTCCCTGAGGGAAGCCATACAAATTCGTCTCTAGTATTAAAGTGTATGATGGGGATAATCTTGCAAAAAGGATCCCGCTGAAACAGAGAATCTGTAAATTACGAAGAATGTCAGAGGTAAACTGTCTATAGCGTGGAATGATTCTTAATGTTTACTCTGTTGCTGTCAAAACATTTGAAATATTACGAGAATGGAGTAAATTAGAAATTCTATATATTTCTCCCGGAGTTGATAAGAACACATAATTGCACTACCTGCCACTGCTATGAAGCTTTATATTTCTTTCAAAGAGAGGCGAGAGAGGTCAAAGGATTGGCACAGATGATTGAATGGAATGAGTAGATATATGTTGGGTACGGGGTAGGCTCACAAAGCACGGTGTTGAAAGAAAGAAACGGATTAAGGTTAATCGATATGCTCGCAACCAATACGAATGTCCACACTTTTGGGAGCTAGGTGTATCCTAGTCGAATGGGTATGTCCTATTAGAGACTGTGACGTTTTGCCCGCATGTTGTATTTGTTTGAATGTGGTATTTTCAAATATTACCTACGGGCTCTCAAAAAAAAATGAAAAGCGAGGTGGAGAGGGAAGGTGGTAGCGACGTGTATGCACTGTAGATGACCAGTTCCCACACCTCACTGTACACTATAACCCAGGTCCATTTGTTTTCGTTTATTATCCTTTGTTATTTCCCCTTTTTCTTTTTTTTCTACATTTTGGACTACTAAAATCTGCTTCTGTTATCAGTATACACCAAATTGGAATTATTGTAGGCAAACCTATGGTGTCGCAATAGTATTGGACTTTATGTTGTTCAATTGTACTCAATTTTACATTTTTACATGAAATTACATACGTTAACGGTTACTTTTTTTTTCGTGGTGTGATTATGTACAGCCCGGCATCCTCGGTATATCATATATGACAAACAAGTCTTACTGACGTGGCCTGGTTTAATTGAAAACGTACCATGTATAAACGTAACCACGTGAGTTGAGCAGCTACATTGTCATTTGCAATACACAAATATATATTTTGCCGTATTATTTAGCATTATTAGTCTGACAGTACACTGATGTTTTACCAAGATGGTTTCAAGTACAGCATGACAACGTGGTAGATGGGAATTGGTTGACTTGAAGCTATACGTATAGCTAACTCACAGCAATAACCTTGGAACGGTCAACTGATCTCCCAAGGGACTGCATCTAAATTGGGTATCGGTATATGTTGCAAAGTTATATCTCGATTTTAGTGCAGTTTTCATTATTTTGGCAGTAAATTAGTTTCATCTTCGATTTTTTAATACATTTTATGTGTGTTTGTCCACTTCGGTTTATTTCCAATACCACTGAAAATCGAATTTGTCTCAAGAGATCCACGTTGCAATTTTATGCCTTCCTCGGGACAGCCTTTCGTGATGACAACATGGCATGAGTTTATGAATTAGAGTAGTAATCTTTAAAAAACTTTATTCACGAAATGAAAACAGAGCCCCATACCATCCCTTTAGGGTAATACCTGACCAACAACGTATGAACTATAGTATTTCGATTTTTCTCAATTACGCAATTCTTATTTTATTATTTTTAACCTGAAACTATGGGAGACTTAAATATGTACCGAAGTTATACTATTACCTATTACCGGATATTGGCTAAATTAATTGATCTATTTTTGAACTAACGTATGCTTGGAAATGTTTTTATTGCTTTTATTAATACTAATATGGTGAACTAAATAAAAAGTGCTTTCGCGTTTAGTATATGTAACATGAGACTAATGCAGTAGAATAAAACAGCAAACCGTAATTATTTCAAATTATTTTTTTAAAGGAAATTGGGTAAATAATTGGCTTATTTTCATGGCTGACTTGATTGTCAGGTCCGACTAATTAAACATGTAATAATTTCCAAATGGCTTCAATACGAGCGCGACATTCACTGCTTAATATTTGTTCTAAATTAGGGTGTATTCTATATGGAACGCCGTTTTTCTCATGCAAAGTGTATGCACATATCTTTGACTTAATGGACACAAAGGGACTAATAAATGGATTCAATCATTAGGTGTGAATTTTATAAATAATTATATCCACAAGTTGAACGTTGTAACGAAGTTATAACGTTACGGTATACCAGATATTAGATAAATTAACACGTCGTCTTTTGGACGGACTCATGTATGCTTATAGAAATGCCTTTTCTGATTTGACTTGATACCGAATACTACGGTGAACTAAATAAAAACGTTTTTGAAAGGTTTGCTATAAGTAGCCTATATGTGAAAACTCCAATTTGGATAAATAATTGGCTTACTTTCATGTAATATGTTTTACTATAATTAAATATGTAATAAATTCGAATGTCTGTACTACAGGGCGACACTATTCATCAATTATATGTGTTCTAAATTAGCGTGTATTCTATGGAACGCCGTTTGTAAAAACAAAATGATAATGTGTGTATGGAACTGTAGTAATGGTTTAACTCAGAATCGCAGGTATCGTATATAGGCTATGTATTATTAAATTACTTTTTATTTATTTTGCATTTGTATATCGTCCACATATTTCTTAATAGGAGAACGTTTATGGCATTCAGGATATATGAAGTGTCCAACCTTTATTATTTTTTGGACCTACATGCTAATTTAAATTTATACAGGGAATCGAGATTGACCCCAACCAGTGTGCTGACCAGTTTTATCAGCTAGAGAATTCCAAATTGGTTCTATATAATCAGCCTACAGGTTGCAATACGTATAGACGTATCAAGTAATAATATGACCGTAGTCACATACTGTGATGTAATGTTACATAACAATATTGACAAAACTCAGAGGTAATACTATACAAGTATTTGACCAATCAGAATTTAGAATTGCTAATTAGGTACGGTATTCACATACAAAATAAAGCCGTTTCTACTGCACGTGATATTACATAAAAACGCAAGGAAACCTGTAGTAGGCCGGCATCCAAAATCTTACTCTAGTGCCTGCAGTCGACTGAAAGGAGAAAATATTATATTTATTTTATAATTATAATTTTGTAGTTTCTCTTAATGGTAAAACATGTTATTATATGTACTTTAACACGCGGTATCTGGGGAGCGGATTGTCCAGGCTTCCATACATACCACAATTTTTCAGTTTTCGGCAACTTTTCTGCAAATGGAGAATTACATTGGGAGGCTTGCATAATCACATAGAACGGCTAATCTGCTGATTTTACCGTAAAGCGCCAGCCCATACACGTGACATCCAAGGGCCCGCATAATGCGGCCAATGATGAGGTATCAGGAAAAATCCAAGTGGGATCCAAGATGCGAAGCCCCCAGAAGCTAGAGAGCATACGGAGAAGAGAGGATGGGCGCGAAGCGCGCCGAAACCTTACGAATATCGGTTAGTTAGTACCGTATCATGAGTTTGAAGCCATGACATCCATGTCCCTCTACCCCAACTCTGGCTACAGGAAAATTTAATATTGTAATGTTACATAACGCTACACTTAATGAAAGTCGAGCAAAGCGCGCCGAATGTTTCGTACGGACAATAGACGATGGAGTCTATTGCTAGAT
The DNA here is from genome assembly GCA_027574765.1 of Molpadia intermedia. Lineage (NCBI taxonomy): Eukaryota > Metazoa > Echinodermata > Holothuroidea > Molpadida > Molpadiidae > Molpadia > Molpadia intermedia. Next base: position 14,374 of record JAODAF010059838.1, read on the forward strand.
ACGGTGAATTTGTGTCTCCTATTGCTACCTCCCCACACACCTTCCGTACACTGCGGTCCTGGGGTTTTGAGACAATGCAGAGTTCAAAGGTCACTATCGTACATTCTAAGATAGAGAGAACTTGTTATTTTCGTACGAGAAATAATGGGTTGAAACGTGTGGTTGAAATCTGGTTGTACGCCTTATATGGGAAACCTGGGAATCTTTGAACCGTTTGTTATTTTATATATTAGCTTAAAAGTACTTCCCTCGTACCGCGAATTAACTTTGTTATTTGGATAGGAGAAATAATTAGTGAATGTGCAGCCTATATGGCTATTTAAAAGTCATCATGTTGTTATATTATGTTGTTCATAAAGAACAGTAATAGAAAATAGAAAACACACGAAATAGAAAAAAGTTTTCGGAATATTCGGCTGCGTATAAGTAAGATAATAAAATCGGTAAATGGCAAATGCCAATGCTTGTCTATGGTTTGGTGCATTTGCGTATAGTTGTATAGTAAGATATTGATTACAGAACATTCTCAGTATCATTCAAACTAATGGGTGGGCCAGGGGATAGTGGGTTGGATATTCCATGTTCCCACTTAAGATATTGGAGGACACCCCCTCCCTTGCCTTACCACCCTTGTTCGGAAATGGGCGTGGAGACAGGGTGTATGTTTTAGTAGCTGCCCAGTGTATATTTGCGTGCCGTTCTTCAACACATCATCATATCGGATTCCTCAATTCCATTCGTATTTACCAAATTTGGAAATGCTATTTCTTATTTAATTGTGACGGCTTGCGAGAAAGTCTCACATTTTAGTTTGGTGTGGGTATTATGCAGGTGTGTTGTCGGGCAGTACTAATTTGAACTGTAGATAAACCACCTCACTATAACTATACTCCACAACGATTTTTTCTACTTTTTAATTCCTATGAATTGTTGAATACGCCACAATTTCTTATCTGGGAACACGGAGAGCACAAAAGTAACGGCCGCCAGTATACATGCACAAATGATTCGTTTATATAGAGACAACGTTGATTACACTAACACTTAATACGATATGAAAATATACAAACATGGATGTGTCTTTACAACAGCGAATATCTTCATAAGCTTAAGTAAGTGACGATAATGGGTTTTGAAGTTGCTGCTAGCAACGTTACAAAGTAGTATTTATCCACGTGATTAACCTTGACAAGCCAGTCGTTTCGTTCTTGGTTCAGTTTCACATATCACGTTGTCTATGATGATGTATGGCCAAGCCCAGGGGCTGTTAGTGAAAGACAAAAATTAAGTCTGATCGGTCGATGGTTATTAAATAAAAATTCTTAACATCCAAAGATATGTAAACAATATTCATTCAAAGATTAATTCATCCAGGAATTCTGGTTCCCTTGATATTTCTAGAATGTACCAATACAACGATGTTGTCATTACTGTGTCACTTTGGAACGGTTTTGTTTCACGGCGCTGGTTTCCAATTTAAAGGCGATGTTTCGATTTCCATCATTGAAAAATAACAGTAACTCATATTTGAGCAGGTGTTCCTGGGTTCGAATCTCAATTGGGTCGGCAGTTTTTGACCGTGGTCTGCCACTCAGCTTCATATATGATATAAATTAGCACGTGTGTTTCAAGTTGATGTAACAATCCACTATACCATTGGCCTTATAACATGTGTTGAATCATAATCTGACTATTACTCTGTATGCCTAACCATGACAATAATAAAACTGCATTAACAATTTTAAGTTTAGTATTTAGTATTTATTTAATAAGCTAAATATCATTCCTTGGATTCTTAACATTCTAGTTCGTGAATCGATCGTAAAGATATCGCGATAAAAGTACCCATCGATCATTCGTATAACTAGTCACAACTATTCCAGTTAAAATTTCCAATCGCTTCTAATGTGCTTGTATCTTGCATTGTACCAATATTTGAATACTATTAATGATGAGACATATTGTTACTCAAAACGACTGTCAAATTCCTACATGAATTACTGTTTGAAAGAATATTCTCTGTAGCCAAGTGCCGATGAGTATGCTTGCACCGATGACTATATATGTAGATTGAAATTGTAATAAATCCTATGATTACATCACAATTTACATGTTTAATTAATATCTTAATTGAATTACATTGTCTTAATAATAAGGACATGTTTTGAAGGACAGTTGAAGTTGTGGGTCAGCGTGACGACGTAGGGCACATGCCACAAAGGAATAGACCTGCAGTGTCGCGGATCTTTGTTATTTTCATCAAATATAGTTAATTCGTCAAACATTTTAAATGCGTTGAATAGAACATATCTTAAGAAGAAAGAAACACACACACTTGCTATACATCATTCTACACATGTTATTAACAATTGGTACTCTTCATCCTTTGCTATGATTTCATGTGTTAAAAACTACTCGGTATACATAAAGGCTTAATAAAATCAATATACATAATGAACGGCACCAATGTTGCACTGTAGCAATTCGGGGTGGCAATGGGGTAATCAATGCAAGTTCGGTGTATCGGTATATTGGTTAACTCTCGCTGTAACGACTCAACAATTTCTGTCAATGGTTGAAATCCGAGGGCATACATCTCTTTACAGTTTCACGATTCTGTTCGGTACAGTAGGGTTAAACATCACTATCAGGATTAACAAAAAATATAACAAGAGGGCAATCCATGGAGTTGCAGATATCATCAATGTTATCAGCTAGTACAACCAGAGAGTATAGCAACTCCTTGGTTCAACAATAACTATAGAATGCCGATCAGAAAAAGTTTGCATATATATGTCCACAATCATGTGTATGCATTCTATAAACGTAAGCATGTCAGGGAATAGGTGCATGTGATCATATTGATCTGTTCACTGTGCCAATGCAGTATTGATATCTATCTTTGCTGACATAAGTATGCTGACATATATTTCCATGTGCATATATCAGTTGGTACAGGTCTCTACAAGCTTGGGGCAGGATGGCGATAAGGATGTAAATATTATTTAAGAAATACCACCATATCCTTGAGTTAACAAGTCACCATACAAAATTATATGCAAGCCGTGTAAGATATTCTCAGGGCTGTAGTGAAGACATAATTGGATAGTGTAGATAGAAACCTATTCTAAATATTTCTGAGCACAAATTTGCGAGCCATAGCCATTTAGCCATCTAGATTCATTCAGAAAGATTTATGAATCCAGAGACAGTATAGGTGACATTCTGGATTCATAGCAGGGTACAAAGTCACAAGCACATAGCTCTACAATTTTCCATGATTCTGAAACATTTTCATTTGTATATATGATCATGAGTTTAAAGTCTAGATATTTATGATACTCCCACCTCTGGCTACATGAGTTTGCCATTGGTATGTTGCATCATTTGCTATACTACATAAAATGTGAATAGTGTAGAAAATCAACAAATATATTTGATTTATGGTATTAAAATTTAGAATCGCGATAGATGACTGCAGATATAAGAATTTGATTCGTCAAAATCTGGGTTTATCATTATTCAACTATTGTTTAATTCCATGAATCTTATCATAGATTGCTTACTGACATTTGTCAAACATTTGTAGTGTGACCCCACCACTCCCCGTAACTCCACATATACCTTGTTCACTCAGTTCTGCCCTGTGTATTCTTATATGAGAAAGTTACTGTGCATGATCTAATGTGATGGGTCATATAGTGTCGAGAAAGGCCTTTACTGCCTTCGTTAAATGTCCTTGTAATTTATGCAATGTGTAACTAAGTTGTATAAATTGTTCCAGTCGAGTAGCCCCTCGTGTTTACTTCCGTATAGCTTCGGTTGAGCAAATTAAAAAGTCAAAGGCTCAAAATAATATCGTTATCTATCCTAACGTAGGCTCAAAAAGCCTAAGCTTCTTTCTTGTCTTTCCTCAGAAAAGTTGACGCAAAAAATAAATCAAAGTCGATGTTTAACGTTCCTGATTTTATTATTATTGTCAGTCCTCCAAATTTAGGTGATTTCAAAAATGATTAGAACAAAAAACGACGGCC
>JAODAF010059839.1:0-11443 GCA_027574765.1 Molpadia intermedia
AAGGAGCCTATAGTAATTTTCCTTCGTTTCAGAGTCATTGGCGGCCATCTTGGATGTGACGCAGTTTTAACCCCTTTCCGGGGGTCAGATTTTGGTAGACTTTTTTCCTGCCGTTGAATACATTCCATAGATAGAAAAAACACTGGAAAACCTTTTGTTAGAATTTTGGGGGGGTTTGGGTGTTTTTGTGCATAAATTGACCCGACTACACCATAAAATACTGCTCATGAGTTTGAAAGCCATGAAATTATATGAATAATATGTTCATTATATGTTTGATAATGCTAGTTTTTTCTGATATTTTATTCTTTATCTTATCTGACATCTTTATCTAGTGTGGTACATTTCAGTGATTCTATATAATATAAATTATAACCACCCAGATATATATGTACTATACAGTTACACACGTCAATGTACATACTATGCCTCATATCCACATAACGTACTCTGATAAACTAAACACTTACCAATTTACACCTTTACCGTTCCAACGTTTACTCTAATGAAAGTGTTTGATTTCATTTTTACCCTACCAATCACTTGCGTGTGCAAGATGCATTTGTCATCGTCACAAACCGTCAGCAAAGTTTAGAGAATATGTCAACTTTTCATCCTGATTTAATCTCGTCTTTACTTATCTTCAATGAAGTTCTGCCCCCATCACCGTCGTTGTTGATTACCTCGCACTTATGGAAATGGCGTCGTTCAACGACCGGAGGATCGAGCGATGGAAATTAAAGGGATTGTATTCCCAAATGTGTATCGCTAGTACTCTAAATATGTTGAGCAAACTTTTTAACTCACGTTGCGCATATTCCAACCAGATTTGGGTAATATTTTGCTCAATTATGGGCAATATTTACTATAAATTGGCTGAATCATTATAGGCAAACCTTCCATACCTCAATCGTACTTGATAATATTTCACCAAAATGTCGTTGGGCACATAATAATATGTTGAGCGTTTACATAGATTCTTAGAATATAGTGTCCACATGCCAACACAAGTGTCAAAAGTTATATTCAAACAATTAAATTTTAGAACATTTTCATCAAATACATAGACACCAAATATGTACCAATCGTTAGAGAAAGTTGAGCAGACGAGTGAAACCAGTACGCAACGTGACACCATTTCACTAATCTCATACACAGTCATAGAGCGCCATCCTGACAAAAATATTATTCACTGGTGACTCTAGCGTTCTAACTGTATTAGTTGTGTAAAGCGGCAAGTGCCTGGATTTGTGTATTTAGTATTAACCAATGGCAGGCCATTGTGGTGATTTAATACTGCCCTGGACGCTACGGTGTAAACATAAGGTCAGGAAGTATCACAAAAGTAACAATTTCTAAGTCAAATTTGTCATAAATCTCCCGAATCGTAAAACGCACTGGTAGTAATGAACCCTGACTGGAAAAGTCATTTCGGTAATTCGGTTAATGCAATGAGGTTTAGTATAATGCATATGTGTAATAGTTTGGCTAAGCGAACTGCAACGAGAAAACGTACGTGTCTATAAACAACATTTCACGCTGCAATATAATAGTTAATGTACCGAATGATTATGCATTATAATGTATTGTTTCATATTATTTAGGATCATCAAATTGGCATGTGTATGGTTTTGTACAACTTAATGTAATTATGAAGATTATGGAGGATCTATAGTGGTCTAGCCACCATGCCATAAAATTAGATGCTTTATGAATTGTTTGCGTTTATTTGTCTATTAACAATTAGTTATGTATAATGAGTACTATATCGATGTGTACATACTGAACACCGATCAACTGCATATTATTTAAACCGATTCTAAATGCATCGTTTGTATTTTAGTCAGTTGTGATGACCAATATATGTATTACTCTATCTACGGTATAGACTATGTTATATATTATATTGTTTTAAACATGTGCTATAGCATACCTAATACATCATCTAATCAGTAATGGGAGAACTTGTTATTTGTGAATTGTGGCTCATCTAATTGCACTGACAAATGGTTTCGATAAATGATAATGATGTTCTTAAGTGATGCAGACTTGTTTGTTGTACTTGATGACACTTTGGTGATGTGCATTTTCATCTAGGGTTTTCTTCGTTAAATAGTGATATATGCTAGTCTACAGTAGGAGCTGGGCGGAGGTAGCAGTGATTGTTTTGCGTTATATGAAGGGTGACCACTATGAGTTGGCTTACGATCGATCCTCGATATCAATTTTTGAGGTTAAGAAATAATAGCCTATAATGCATTTCATAAAGCAAATTAATGCGGAATGTATATATTTACACGGTAATATGGTTGGAAGTGAGTAACGCTTAGTCTCATTGTTCATCAATACCAAATGTCACCCAATATTATCGTCAGTTTAAGTCACGCGAATTGATTGACGCGTTCTTTCGCCACCTTCCAACGTAGTTTAAATATAAACATTTATAAGTGTATGTAGACTACGATCTATGCATGGCGAACACTCAGAAAGGGACACGTAAACGACGATCAACGGTAATGATATATCTCAAGGCATGACGTTAAACAGTTCAAGCTCATATTTGTATTAATTCCAGTTCAACGGAATGACGAAGTGCTTCCATCGTTTTTGTAGTTCCAAATAAAAATTGAAATGTTGTTATTATATTACGCTGTTCATAGTTCAGCTAGTATTATTTTCGCTGAGAGGACGGACACTTATTTCGACCTAGCTGTCCTCCCACCTGCCGATGTGATCAAATCGGGCGACGGATTCGGATAAAAGCGACGTCATGCTGGACGTAGTTCGTAGTTGGTTTAACGTTTTATATGCCCCGATGTGTATTACTTATAGTGGTTGTATCGATGTAATTTACGGCGAGTCTTATTATATGGCGTAATGTCAACTGTACTCTTGGCAGCTGCCATGTTCAAACAGCATCAGACTTTACGTATAGCAATGTGACGTTATAAAATGCTTCTAAATTCATTACACTTTATACCCAATAATAGGAAAGAGCGAACAAACTTTATATAGACAAGACAAGGCGTATATACTGAAACATCTGACACGGTGTAAACAATCACTGAGACTCGAATCAGGACCTCCCGCTCAACGTGCCATTTCAGAAATATACAAACAACGTCATTAAAAATATAAGTGTATTTGTGTTCCATTTGTAGCATTTTTAGCATTTCTAACTTGATATTATATGTGTTTGCTTCCAACGACCAAATAGAGCGTGGGTTTAATTGTAGATAGCAAGTTATTACAGCGATATCGTAACCGACTATGTTTTATGTTTGCGTTCCAAGAATAAATCTAGTAGCGATGCCATTGTTTACTTACATTTCTTCATATGAATGACAACGCTATATTTAGAAATTGAAACCAACTAAAGTATACAGCGTTATGTATTGACCTTATTCTTCGAGTTCTGTAATTGTAGCTTAGAAAAAAAAAAAGTATATACACTAATATCAATCTGCCTTGGTTTTAAAAAATGATATAGAATATCTTCGACTCTAAGTTTTCTAGCTAGCACAGCGCGATTTGTGTTTAGAATTATGACAGCTGCCTCCCAATCGGGGTCCTTGATTTATGCGCAGTTGTCTTTTTATGTAAAAAATTAAAAGAGGACCGTAAATCATATATGCCACGTGGTATCAATGTCCTTTTATCTTCTCAGAGTAAAATGAGAGTTATTTTAGTATGTCTTGGTGTAATTAGTGATTTAGCGAGGCATACTGAACGTTATTATAGCGAAGAAAGGTAGCGCACGTAGGGTAAGAGAGATAAATAAATGCACACAATATAAATATAGTATTTCTTTCCATAAGAGTGCGTACGTACATGAGTCATATGAAAAAATATTTACCAAGGATTTGAAAGGTTATATAAAAGGATATGAAAAAATACATTTGGAAGCTTAACATTAGTGGCAAAAATATGAAGTGACATTAACCTTTATATAGTGAAACTTTCGATCTATAAGAGTGAAATTTGAGCATTATTCCTTCAAATAATGGATTTCGCACCTTGCACCAAGTACGATTATTATTTGTTGCATTTTCTAATAAAGGATATTAATGATTTCGTCGACAAGGAATTGTTAAAATATGAATCACAAAATTTAACACTGTTTGCTAACAAGTCAATTATTTTTAACCAAACCGTTTTTGTGGCGATTAACGTCTACCATGTGAAACAAATAACTGACAATAGCCTATAATATATGTAATAAAATAAGTAAAGGAAAAGACTGTAAAACATATTAGTAAGTAAATGATGCCCAAACCATCTCAAATTCCAACCTAAATACTTTTAAATTAGGACATTATTAGTTTAGAACGTGAACCATATATAAACTATATCAGTGTGTGCACTATTGACAGTAGACATTGCCAACACCGCTCCCATATTTCTAAGACACTCTACGTGTAACCACCTGGACATAGTTACAATTAAATTCGTCTCTCCTATATGAACCTAACCTAATACATAGTGAACAAATTTTTTGACAAGGATGCGTATTATGTGTGCAAACAAACTTGAAATTGTCACAGTATAGTGTTATCGGAAAAATCGCTTGTTTCTACGCAGCAATTCGAGATCCCATCACTCAATTCGTTGCCAATTTCCAAGCGTGTCAATCTCTCACATGCAGTCAAAGTGGTGATACTTTTGACGAATTTCGCCGATTCGTTAGTCTACGGTGGAGTGTAATGTCCATATGGTACATCCATGTTCTTTCTGTAGCACAATCAAAATACTTTCAGGCTATACAGATGCTTTGCAACATTATTCAATCTTTACAAAATGTGTTTTGTAGTCACTTGAATTACCGTGGTGATCAGTCAATAACGTTATGTGTAAAACATAATAACGTATACCTTTACCATAACGTATGTGAACAGATTGTGTCAGTCGTCTTGACGCTTGAAGGAGTGAATATTCGCCTTGACTCGGGTCAGGCCAATCAATTGCTACACCCAACACTCATTGCAATAAATTGTTACAGTTAGACAGTATTATTCGTATACCCTTTAAAAGAAAGGTATATTTTGATTTAAAAATTAAAAATAAATTATTAAAGAAAGAAAACCATAACGGAGAATAGAGGGGTGTGAAAACATTGATAGTCATCTTTTCAGTTGTACACGATAATTTGTCGAGTTTCTCCAAACATATCTTTCTATACAATGCAAATACGGTACATTTCCTTCAATATTGATCAGGCAGGATTGTCGTTAGTATTGGCACCAATTTCTCACTGGTAGTGAAAGTAATAAAATTAAAAATATTTTGAAAAATAATCACTGAGTCTTCCATTTATTTATTTGAGTGTAAAGCCCGAGGTATGAAATTAAATATGTGATGCATAACTAAATATATCGGCAACTGCAAAGAACTATGCCTGTTAACTTATTGTTCATTGCCATCATTTCCATGCTCTTGGCAGTACAATCATACAAATTTCCACCTGTCTCGTGTCATGAGTAAAGACAAAGGCAACTTCAAACCACACAGAGAGAGAGTGAATCTTTTACACACCAAACGAGATATCACTCATTATTAACAGTTAGGGAATTAGTTGACAAAACATGATCAATTTGAAATTGCTGCACATTATGCCGCAATCTAAGTAGTGTATAATCGTAATTTGCGTTGCACATATATAATTCCTAGACGTATTTTATTTAAATTCATTGAATTAAATATTCAATTTGTTTACAGTTTTCATCCTGCAGTTAAAAATAACCATAATTATAAGACGTATTTTGTCAATTACTCTGTGTGGCATGTTATATTCGCCACAGTATACCGACCAACACTATAAATAGTACGCCACGCTGTTTGCCTACCTTACGGGGGGACCTCTCGAATTTCCAATAAAATTCTTTCATGGGCAAAATTAACTACAAATGGTTATGTTACAATCACCGGTAAAATGGATTTTTTGAACTGCCGTACAAAATGTAAAATCTGGTTTAATTTTGGCTTACCACTCAAAATATTAAAACCTAAGACAAATTCCATACTTACACTCAATCTCGGTCGCTCAGCAATAAATAAAACTCGATTGCGCGCGACGTTGAAGACAAAGTCGGAGTAAAGGGAACGAATAGAGTAACAGGAGAAGAATTGGGAGACGGAACCGGAGGCAGCTATAGAAACTTAGAGCTGGGGAACACGTGATATCATATATATATGTTGAGACGTGGATTAAGGGGTTCTAATATTTCGGATAACTATATGAATTCACTCTTCAAATAAAAGCATGAAATATGGCATGGAAAGAGTTGCAGCCACTCTTTTTTACCCTAGTTACCGTTATGAGTAATTTTGAAGTAACTTCAAAAGCGAGCGAGATTAACTTATTTATTTATTATATTATAGTGTTGTTTCAGATGTTATTCTAGTCAAGTGAAATCTTACTCTTTGTTTGAAAAGGCTAGCAACTTGGGGAGGAATTATTCACATAGTACGATTACACATTGGGTACCGTATACCATAAACGTTTTTCTTTAAATTACTAGTTTAATTTACCGTATATAACTATATTTGGTTATATATAATTATTATTAATTATTAACATTATAATTATACAATATAAAATAAACATACCACAAGGTAAATCTGAAATCGCCCTCAATATGTAACACTATTGATAATAATAAACACAATACTAACCGTTAGTCTGATATACGTAATTAGCTTCCATTGCTGGCAACACTGTCGTCGCGAATTTCTACAGTCCATTAAGTATTTTTGTTAACCCTTACTGTACTGTATCTAGGGCGCAATACTCGATCGACGGTAGGCCGGAAATTTGGAGATACATCGCGACATCCGTAGGATGTTAACAACGTGAATTTCTTCTCGGTTTGCTCGAATTTTCGGGTAGGTACTTGAAGATTTGGGCCCACGTGGACTTTTTAAATACATGTGTGTATTTTGCTTTCCCCCATCGACTAAACCGGTCGAGTCCGTATAGTGAGGGTTATACGTCATCGATCTAGGTAACCATACATAGTTAATAGTTAAACTAACCTAAACATTAAACTGGTGAAGTTGAATACGGTCCGTGAATATTTGGAGACAGTTGCACGACTAGTAGCAGTTTGTTTCATGAAGTTGGAGCCACGAGAGCAGAAAAAACGATTGTCGTAATTGTATAGGAATATACTATATAGTGACGATTAATAGCGTTTTTATCGGACGATCCCAATCTTCAAATTGGAACATACGTTTGAATAAGAGATTCTGATGACAGGCAGCTGAGTGGCTTCCAAAATAGAATAATGTTGAAGCATTATTCTCTGTATAATGAAAACCAGTGAAGTTGTCTAAGAATTTGGAGATATATGATATATACGTAGGAAACTCATTTGAAACGAAACTATAGAACAATGTATATTAGTATACAAGTTAGAAAGAGACGAACAAAGATAACATAGTTCAAAATCGGCTGTGCTGGTAATATCATTTTAACAACAATATAGCCGTATTCTCTAAATGAAAACATGGACACGACAAAACAACGTGATAAGCTGTGCGATATTAAAGTAAGCGTAAATGCAGTCATAAATTAGGAAAGGTTTATAAAACTAAATATTGTGGTCTGCTTCGTAAAAATGCTGATTGAAACCAAACATTAACTCGTGCAATAGAAATATGCATGCTTAAACGATTGACCGGCAACCGAAAAAAAACGAGCAAAACCTTCTTTTTTAACTAACCTGTGACATTTCAAGAGTAGATCCACATTGAAACATTAAATTTCACGACATCACAAAGAGTCTGCCATGTCACTGTTTAAACTATCATAATGGTCATATGTATACAGAGCATATGGACGATACCATATGGGTAATTATTTCAATATGGGTACCAGTAAGTTTTGGTGTCCCGGCTTACATTGTGATATTTGTTAACATCAAAGGGCACTGACAACTTTAGTCATGTTAACCACTTATGGTTTATATTATGGCGTCTATAAAGCACTATCACATTAGAAAGCATCGAACTCAGCACATAAGTATGTTTTTACAATGTTACGATGTCTGTACAATGTTGCTTCCCCGTGTAAAAGGACATCGAGCTTGTGACGTTGAAAACATAAGTTTGAGTAGTGCTTTTGTATTGTAGCTGTATGAACAATTATAATGCATATGGAATTGTATTTTATTGGGTAGTGCATACATATTGCTATTGAACTATAAGGAGTTTTAGCATATTATAAGTTAACTGAAATTATCGTACTGCATGCCGTATAACACAAACGGTTTCACGCGTAAATTATACACCAATTCTGGTGTCCGATGCACTTACATCGTGATTATGTACTCTCAAAGAAAGCATAAGAATATGCATAATTGGATTGCAACTTGCATTGGTATTCATCCCATGTACATTTACTGTAATAGTGCACAACATGTGTATGAATTAGTCAATTATGCGTTTTATTATTGGGATTATTACGGGCTCCACGTGTAAGACGGGGTACCGATTTGGGTCCATTTGCATTATTGAGCCAAACATGTTATATCAAACTTCTTTGGTCATCCGCCAGTTAATATTAGCTTTAGAAAGAGTAACGTTAGTTCTAACAATGTATACATTGAGTTTCAAGAAATAATCGCTGAAAAGGTGTAATTGTTGTCCCACTTACATAGGGAACACGAAACTGCCTTTTTAGCAAAGTTTTCCTTCAAGAAGCTGACCTATGACCAACTCTTCTTGAATTTACATCTGTATTATTATAAGGTAAAAGAATATAACGTAAAATAAATATAAATTCTTGTAAAAATATGAGCCTATTGAAATATCTGCTGTTTTATTGGGAAATTCGGCGGAATATGGATACGCCCCTTTAACATCACTGACGCAAATGCAAAAGAACCTTACATCCTGATATAAGTTCATTTCGTGAAATGCCTTTAGTTTATTGCTATGGGGTTACTCTTTACATAGCCTTCTTTTTCAATTACTTGTCTAACTGCAACATAGCACAACCCTCGAAGATTGTCAAACTACCGCTTTGTACTTTCAATGAATAACGTTAAGCTGACTTTACTATAGTATAGCGGTACATCCTTCATGTCCGCGGGCTGTTTTAAGGAATCGCTCTGCTACGAAAGCCAATTTTATTTTAATCCTTCTTTCATTACGACACCAGGAATTGTAATCTCTTTACAACAAGCAATAATCGCCTTAGGATTTTAAAGGGTTAGGGCTTGTGTCGAAATACACGCCTTCTATTGCAGTTTTAAACACACGGTAAATATCTACTAAATGTTTGAAAGTTTGCTGAAAGTATTTTCTCAAGAGCACTCAAATTCAGCGGGAACATCGGAGCCAAATAACCCAAGGCGACTGCAGTGTTGAAAGGAAATTACCCGAGAATCAAGCGTTACAGCTTGACAATCATGCTTGTCGACAGCACCAACAATAGACGGGAATCTCTAATTCAAAATAAAATAAACACATGAATGAAGAAATGCATACTTATAGAAGAATAAAATAAGACGGGAATTATCGCCTTAAGGTGGGCATGGAAGATAACAGTTGGGCGACGCGCGCTTTAAGTGCGATACGCGTTAATAAGTATTTTAATCGATACATATTGAAATATAAATTTTTTGAATGCATTCGTAGAGAATTATGGTTCTGTACCAGCGTTTCGCGATCGAAAGTTATTGTCATCATTGGGGTATATCTGTAAGCGGTCAGTGCAAATGGAAAGAACTGGCAATGCTGATAGTCAAAAATGAAGTAACACATTAAGAAGAAACGTAACTCAAATAATTAGGTTAGTTATTTTCTAGATGGCCAGCGCAAAGAAGATTATGTGGTAAGATATGATTTTGTCCATGTAAAGGAAAATCCCAAACTTTCGTTTCAAAATAACGTCGGTAGAAGATTTTCGGAGAATCGAAATGCGGCAGTTTGGGTGGGGTTAATTTTTAAATTTTAATTTATAAGTAGATTTGAATTTTGCGTTTGGTACTATACCCTATATGCAAATAACTATTTAGGTTCCTTTTCCTCTGCTGTTTTATTCGTATATTGTTCTATAATTTGCTGTAAAGGGGTGGTTACCCCGTCCCTGGATTCACCCTTGGGAGAAGTTAATTTCCTTTGAAACAATGAATCAATTAATATACCTCATAGCCCCACAAAGACAAAGCACATCACGTACCGTATGTTAATGTATGAAGAAAACTCCCGCGGTGTCTTCAAATTCACCCCTTCCAATTTAACTACACGAGCGAAGGGCTGAGAAGGGATTTTACAATAGTGTTTATACCCCAAGCCTTGCAAAATTAATTTGTAACATTGAAGGAACACTTAAATAAATCTCTTCCACCGTGAAAACAAATCAATAATTTATTAATATTCCCGTCACCCATATGATGAGAGAGAGAACTACTTTGGGAAACCACTGCGATCAATAATTATGAAAATTAAAGGTATTCCTGACAGTGAGTGATAAATGATTTACAAGAGTGAGTCCTCTCTTAATTACCATAGTAAAATGGCGTGAAATTGGATATCCCCTTGAAAGGAGAAATTTGTGTCTATTTGCTACATTTTTCATATTCCTTATATAATTAGCAATACTAATGACGTCATTTTAAAATGACGTTGTTTGACCTGTGGTAAAATTTCTAAGAAAATAGTGTTTCATTAAAAATATTGAAATTGTATCACAATCATGAATAGCCTAATATGGACATCCTCCAGGAAATCACAAGCGTATTTATTTATAGCATTTGCTTTTCATCACAATCGTATATATACCGTATACGATGTAGTAATTTTATTAATCTATCAACTTAAATAAAGTAAAACAATTATGTGTTATCATTGGTGTTCAAATGTTGGTATATATTATACTGAAATAATTTTTGTTCATCATCATCATCGATTCGACATCCCGAATTTTGCGCGCAATTCATCCATTTAAGTTTTCATAATGTAAAATAACCAAGTTCCAGCCCGTCCACACATGCGCACTTCCTATCGATGTGACCATTGCTACGATCCCTCAAAGCAGTAACAACGTCATTGACTAATCATATGTCATGGTTATTCATGTTTCGATACCATGAAAATAATGCCCAGACAGGGTAATAACTGTATTAGTAAACAAAGAACTAGATTCATTAACAAAATAAATAGTATTCAATGAGTTGTGTTGTGAATAGCTCTTAAAGCTTTCGCCATTAACCATATATTCCACACATATTAAGCCCAATCATTGGTAGGCACTATTTTGAATGCGACACAGACTGTATCATCGACAATGCTTTTTAAAGTAAAACAATTACGTCCACTTTTCTTCAGGCTTTCGACATTGCCCATAGGTAAAGAAATATATATATATATAAGCCTATTAATCAGAAAACTCCCGCCGATACATGTTATAAGTAATACCCATTTACAATAAATTCGTTAC
>JAODAF010059950.1:0-11436 GCA_027574765.1 Molpadia intermedia
ATAACGTCACTGTCATCACACGTAAGGGGTGGAGGTATACTACAAATCATCTGAACTAACTCACCTAATAGATTGTGCTGGTACTTTTAGCTTTTACTTAAAAATTGTAAATGGATGTCACGAGTGATAGACGACGGTAGTGTCAGCAATGTAGCGTCAAGCAGTGGCTATCAATGTATATAAAAGAACCAATTTGTTGTTTCAAACCGTTAAAGAATAATAATAATAAGCACTTGATTGATTAAGCAATTGAGAACGAGATTTCGCAAAAGCTATTTGACTCTAAAGAAGGAACAACGGAGAGCGTTATTTGACTTTTATTATATGTATGAAATCCGATGTGACAAAGTGTTTTGTGCCCTCCGGATATCTAATGATGCGCACTTTCTATTCACGAACACTCATTTTCGTTTTAAAGTCGTGCTTAATTAATTATTCATTGTGAATTGCTTCTTGGTGACACGAAAGTTAGTTCCGGGTAAGTCTGTCAATCCGTTGTATATACACTAGCGTAATATATGGCTGACGGAACGTTATAAGATGCTGACTCTTCTGATAATATTTCATAAATCAACGGTATTTTAAAATAATAAAATATGCTTAATGCGTAATAATGCTTAAAATAAATAAATTGTTAAAGTAGTAGTGTATACATATATACAGTATATGTACATTCCGCCTAATATTGCATAAACGTACTGGCTGTGGCATCGTTTGACGTATTAGGTGAGTATAACATTACTACTATTACAATGAGTGTATACGTAGCTCTAGGTAACTACTATCATGATTAGTGCTACTCTCATAGAAATAGGAAAGTAGACGTAGCCCACTTCAGAGCACTCTTGAATGTAAATAAGTTTGGTCTGCATCGCTTAGGTTAATACGGTACATTCTGCTGGTTCGCCGATGATATGCAGGGGGTATCGGGTAGCCATTCAGTATCGACGATAGAAGGTTACATTTATACTGTCGAAGGGCGGCGATCGTATTTGCGATGAGGGATGTTGTGGTTGGGGGATGGAGTAGATTTTATCCAAGGGCGGCAATCACGAAGACAGGAAAGCGGAAGTAATAGTAAAAGCGCCGACTATGACGGAATGGAATATATTTTGGATGGAGGACAAACGGCGGCGATTATAGGGGATGAGGGTGGTCGTTGGGGAATTGTTATGTTAGGGACAAAGTACCTTCGCTCCCCCGACCGCCATCCCCACCACCCACCTATAATCGCTCCGGACACCATTTTGGTCATTGACTCTGTTATTGACTAGAGAAACGTCTCATCGTCCCATATATGGGACGATGAGATATTGTAGTCAGTTAACCATTGGACCCCTTTATGACATCATCAGTTACTAATCTATGGGCACAGTTGTCATGGAAATGCTTGGAGGGAATTTGTAGGGCCTCATTAGAGGTCCCCCATAGTAAAGCGACCTTTGATTTAGGGGACCCCCAGGGTCAAATTGTAGTTGTGTGTGTTTGCGTGTGGTGGGTGTGTGATTAACTTCAAAGTTGGTAGGTAGGTGCCCTATGAGGTAAACTTGTGCCTCGCTGAGACTTGGGGTCAAAGGTTGAAGGTCAAATCAAGTAAAATTCTATTTTCTTCTAGTGCAAAACTCGGATTTACATGCAATCTTCACAATTGTAATAGGCATAAGATGTTTCAAAAGAATTTGAAGTAAGGTCACCAGGTCAAATTATAGTTATTAAGCGCAAATGTTGCGGCGAGAACTCCTCCTAAACCGCTTCACCGATTAACTCCAAAGTTAGGTAGGTAGGTAGGTGCCTCGCTGAGATTTGGGGTCATGGGTCAAATAAAGTAAAATCTTAGTTTTGGTTATTTCTTATAATAGACATAAGATGTTTAAATAGAATTTGAAGAAACACTTTAAAAGAAGGTCACAACTCAAGGTTAAAGGACAAAAGGACACTTGATGTTAATTGAGTTGTAGTACACAAAAACGCCTAATTAGGACGATGAGATCAGCGACTCCGTGGATTGCCCTCTTGTTTCTTAAATTTGTATTAATGGGGGCTGCTTAAGTAATTAAGTTCTGTTAACCGTTTAACAGCCAAATCTTTTCATTATAATTACTTGTATTATTTATTTCTTGAAATAATATTGGGCTAAAGTAAATATGTTTTTCCTTCATTCGTTTGTCCATTCATTATTCAAACACATTTCTTTCACTCTAAAGGTAAGCCTTAAAATGAGAAACACAACGATCTTGAGTTTACTGGTGCTAGTTTTATATGGTGCTGTGTTCCAACAAAACATCCTTTGCGTCTTAGGAATGCTCTCTAAAGGTAATTAACGTTAAATGAAACTGAACTGAAAGAATATGTACTGTTATTAAATGGATAAGCGTTTGCCTTTATTACAGAATACATTAGTGTTTACATATATTTAAGCAAATTTAAGTTGACGTGGAAGTCTGTGTAAGTGTCCAGGAAGACCATTAGGGCACAAATCATTTTCTCCAGAACGACACGTGAGTACAAGTAAGGCTGATATGTGGTTATATATATTCCCAATTTGCCAATTTGCCAATAAATTTGCACAAATGCTCGAGACACAATCGTGTGCATCTATAGCGAGTGTCCTTTATTCATCGTCGCTTTGTCAATAATGCAGTGTCAATAAGATGTTTTGGACCATAGCGCTTTTCTCAGGCCCATGGTGAATGATAATGGTCAATATATTTATATTTTAATGGGTCAGTACTACGTTTTCTGAGGTCCATTTCTGGTCGTTTTATATGTTCACATGCCGTTTGTAAATGACTGGGGGTTTGAAAATGACATTACATAAAACATCGGTCTTTTTTGAGCTTGCACCACATTTATCATTAACTAGCAGTAACTATAGAGCAGCAGATAGCTTTATAGTTGTTATTGTTGTTGGTAGTATTAATAATTTGCAAATTCATTCGGTCTTTTTAAAGTCTAATACCAAATGTATATTTATCAATAGATGCATGCGGCGATCATGCGATATGTCTTTGCAAAGAATCAAAAGGTCGTTACAATGTCTACTGCAACAACCGATCCCTGAGTGATGTGCCGTCGAATCTTCCGAACACCACTTACCAGCTGTGAGCAAATGCATGTTTTTGTTCTATAATTTAATAATATGTAGTCTTATTTGCAGTTTCCTAACTTATAAAATGCATTCTTACTTTAAAGATGACAAAGAAGCCAATTCATGATGTGTCCAATGACGGTCCAAACGGTTTTTGTACAATGTTGATATTATAACTCAATAATTTGCATCAGGTAATATTTTGTTATCTGACCTTGACTATCTGCGAGACACGTTTTTGTCATGGGACACCTAGGTCTATAGTACATTTGAAGTTAATTAGACAACGTTGAATGTGACTTAATTCCATGTAAAAAACAGCCCGTCGAAAGCTTTATTTACCAGTTGCTCTGAAGGTATATCAGACAATAGTGTCATTCTTGCCAATAAATTAAAGAGGACGCCAAAAGAGTTAAATACGGTAGGTGCAAATTGTGGTTTAAAAAGTACCTTTGACGTTGAACATAATCTAATATAATCATACTATTAATCCTTAATTTGCAAAAGAAGATGTTCCAATATGGGGCACCTCATATCATATAACGTAATCGGTTAAGGGGTTTACTTATAGCAGTTAATTATAGTGTTTAAAATTGAAAAGTATTCTTGACCTTTGGCATTATGATCTTTAACCCCGATGCAAAATACCACTCTATTTAGGTAGAGAGGGATATCTACCAATGTACATTACTAACAGTAAGAATTTGCTTCATTTCAGTAACCATGGATATTTGCAAAACACAAGTTCTTACCTATCAACATTGGCATTGTGACCTTTGACCTTTATAAAACTTCTGTTTAGCCAATATAAATGTTTATTATGTCTGTCAGAAGCTTCCTTTCAAATATAAATCTTACACCTGTGGGCTATAAATTGTCATTATGTATAATGTCGGAAACCAGAACATCAGTCGGAAAATTTTGGAGAAATAACATTACCCCATTCGCAAAAGGAATAAAATGCAGAGCATTGCTTGTTGATTGTTACGTTTGCATTTTTTGTTATTGAGAATATCAAAAATGTATATGTTACTTTAAGTATGCCAATGTATTACCATCTAGGGCTAGGCCCTATATACTAGCTACCATCGCCAGAATATAGTCGTTAAATAGTATAATTTTAAACTTAAACTTAAAAGGATGGATGAATACAATATACATAAACATATATATATAAACTTAAGGATATCGGTCATTCAAACGGTGATTCTTTAGCGAAGTCAAACGGTTTCGGGGAGTTTTCGCCGCAAAGTTTGCACTTAAAAAGTACAATTTGACTTTTGATCTTACTTAAAATATTAAATTGTATTAAAACATGTTATTACAACTGTGAAGCTAAACCTGAATTTTGCATTACAAAATATAGTCAAATAATGAATTTTACTTGATTTGACCTTTGACACTTGACCTTTGACCCCAAAGATCAGCGAGGCACAAGTAAAGTAAAAGTTGAATTCAACAGAGGTCAAAGCTAAAAACCGTATAATCAGAAAAGCTCAACAGTACTAAATTTATAGTAGGTTTATGCCCCTCCTACAGTCACTACAGGAAACCTATTGATTTAAGTAGAGGTCAACACTTATTTGAGATCAACATTATTTTGGGCATCGGAACCGCCTAACATCTTTGTTTTCAGGTTTTTATACCTTGTTTTAATTACAATTGAAGTGTCAACAGTATATAGATTTTTAGACTTTACCAATTGGGTATCCGGTTGTACAGATTCATTCTTTTTCTTGTCCGGCTGAATCCGGTTTCTTAGTCGATCATACGAGCAACGATCAGAAACTGAAATAAACGAGTAAAAAAAGTGTGATTTCTTGCCGTAAAAAATTGCAGTAGGTTTTAAGTTGTTAACTGTTAATATTTCTTGACAGTTACTATTGGTAGCCTGATAATGTTTTTTGTCATTTTACTTTGACCTAACTAACCTCTGACCAAAATCAACAAGTTTCTGGTACTCAATGTGAAAAAAACTACAAACATACGATGGAATTAATAATGCAAGTTGCAAGTCACATACACACACTAACTTCAATGACATTTGTATTTACCATAGCCTTGTTATTTTCTCCACAATCGATGTTTCCATCGTTTTGACTGATGACAGGATCCTTTTGTTCATGTCACCAGTTGTAAGGTCTAGACATTTGCATACACATATATACACACGATCTTATGATTGCATAGCTTCCTGCTGCCCTCGGCAAGGAATCAAAAACATTATATATATATATATATAAGTATATAGTAAGAATATATCAGAAGCTGCCGATTTTAGTATTATATATTTTGCTATCAAACTAACGTTAAATATAATGTTTAAGTAAAATATAAAGGATAAGAAATAACTCCACTCACCATATTTTCGATTTACGACAAGTACGACGCAAACTGTCATTACAACTAATAAAGTAATAACTATTCCAACCGCAAGTCCAACAGGGCTCTCTTTTTCTTCGTCACATAAGTTTGAAGCTAAAAAAGGATAATGTAGAATTAGTTCCCTAAAACCTACATATGTAACATTTATTACACTTGAAACTTTCTGCACAATTAACGTTCTCTTTTCTGTTATAAGCAAAATATAAATAACATCTTTGTTCATAAAGAGCTTTGAAACTATTAAACAATATAAAAAATGACATCAGGCCTTTATAGGTCTTCCAAACCCTTACTCAAATCCCATATATGGTCAAGATTTAAAATCCATATATGCATCATATATGGACCAGTTACAATATCCATATATAAAATCATGCATGCATGATTTTGGCCATACCAAATTCCATATGTGCTCTATATGAACCAGATATGTGATTCATATAAAGCCAGATAAGTATATCACATTTTGCATATGCCATATATGAACCAGATATGTGACCCATACATTCATTATATATGATCCAGATATAATATCCATACCAAACCATATATATTTATCAAACTTTATATGTGCCATAAGTAAACCATGATATGTGATCTATAATAGTTCTACCACATACGTATATATTAAACTTCATATGCCATGCTACATATGAACCAGATATATGATCCCGAAGGATCCCCTTGCGGGCTCGAACGGGTTATATAACTTTACCTTTTATGCCACATATAAACCAGATATATGATCCTGCCATATAGGTCAGATAGGTATATCAAACTTTATTGAATGTGCAATATATGAACCACACACGTGATCCACATATAGCCATATATAGTTCGCTTATGCAATACTAAACAGACGCATAGGATATGCCCTAGGTTACTTCGGAATATCTCGGACAGATACAAAAATTACCATTGGCTACCTAACGTTAGGCTAAAGTCTAACGTTATGCCTAATCATTGTAGGCAGCATATAGGACTAGCCATGCCTATCCAATAGTCAATAGGCTAGCATGATTTGGCTACGGCATAGCACTGACATGTAATAAAGTATATAACGTTAGGATTGGCCTAACGTAACATAATCGTTAAGTGTATGCAAGCCGAGCTGTTATTTTACTATTTTAGTTAATGTTGTGCTTCGGGTAGTCGGTCAAATGTAGTTAAAAACAACTAACTTTAGCCTAAGTTAGGCCGATTTGCAACGGAGTTGCGGAACTCGATACTGTTCACCTTGTTGATTGTTAGCCTATCTGTTTTGAGTCAGCCACCCATGCAACCAGGACAAAATTTCCGGTATTAGGAGCTTCCTAAAGCTTCCTAACTGCCTATGTATAGTGCATATCATAAACATACGATACTAGACCAAATACCATATCATATTATAAACAATAACATTAACAACAACATGACACCATCTATTACCATCGATGTTAGGGCCTAAAACGCCTAAGCCTACTGAGTGTTAGCGAGAATTTTAAATCAATCACACAGAGGAAAAAGAAAACATGAATAATCATCACGAACTCGGAAAACGCAGAGCTCCATGGCTCGTAACAAAAGTCGGTAGACTAGGCCCCTAGGCCTAACCTAATCACAGTTACCTAATGGTACTTGTATGTGGGCTTAGGGATGTTACTTATGCCGTGTTCCGAATCGTGTTTACAGTGTTCCTGACATCACGACCGTTCCATTGAGCTCGTAAGTAGTGAATACAGGTTGTGAAGTGGGTTCTGATTCAGAACACCATTCGTTTTTAAAACTAGACCTAGGCTAATTTCGAATCCGAACCTGGAACCTAGAAGTAGGCTAGGTATTGTTGTTTCTAAATTAGAGACTGCCAAGTGGATTATGCTTTAGAATTGGCATTTCTATTACCAAACATATTTTTAGATGCTTTGGCTTCGCATACGCCTAGACCTTATTGGCGAACTTTATCTTTCTTCTTGTGTTTTCCAAGTATGTTAAATCAAACTGTATATAGCCATACATGGCTTTATACATCCATATACACATTTAGATATCAAGATGCATCTGTTAATCGATGATATATATGGCTTTATATAGGTTTACACCATGTTTTAATGTTAGTGTTTAATGTTTGTACATATATTCTGGTATCGAATGTCCCCGAATGTGTTCCTTCCTGCTTATCAATTTCTGGGACGTACATGATTATATCGTCGCTGTGTGTTTTAACAACGAAAAACGATGTTCAAAATGTCCGCCTAATTTATTTCCTGTTTACAAAATATTGATTCATTCCATTCAATTATGTAATATGCATTCAACAAAGAGATCTTAACCACCTGTATTGCCCCAGTTTGATTTAATTATTGTTTACGCATACATGGTTTGTTTTATATTGGTCTATATTTTTGAAAAAAAATTGTGACTTTATCACATTCAAACGCAAGTGGTGGAACGGCAGCAACGAGATAAGAAGTATTACCACTCACATTTAGAAATCCATGTATTTGTATGGATTGCATACAGTAATATATTTTTTTACGGTTACTACGCGCCACCAAGGGCACAACGGTCACGTCGTCTCCTATGATACAATACTCCAGTACTATTTGCTGAGCACAAAGGTAGCGAGAAGGTAGCGGATTCTATTTCTAAAGTCTTTTACTTTTTGCCACTAAGGGCACAATAGTCAGGTCGTATTTTATATGATACCCTACTCCAATTGCATATGCTGAGCAGCAAGCGAGAAGGCAGCAGGGTTAAGGTATTTGGTGTTACTCGACCACAAATCGAGCTCGGGCCTCCCGGCTTGCATACAGCAGCTACTGAGAATTTTACTATTCCATGTGCAGAAACGACTTTTAAATTTGATCTGCAGCGGTTAGCTCACACTTTACCGAATCCACCAATTCCGCTTATGGAGTAGATACTAACACATCTGTACAGGTTCACGCATATCTCAAAGCTTAATGTATCAGACCAACAGGGAGATACCCAGCGATTGCCTTAAAACGACATCAAGGTCGTACGGATGCTCTTCTGGGACATACTCTTTTGAGAGTTCTGACCGACTGTCGATCCAGTTTTGGATGAACATGTTATATACGCACATGATGCATTGTAGAGCAACTTACCTACGGCAATGATCTTAATGTATTTTGTGGTACTTATTCCATCCGAGTCCAGCTCCCGTCTTGTGTAGGTTCCTTCATTATCCAATTGAAGATCATCAATTATCATTGCGCCATTGTCTGTTATGTCATATCCTGTTGATGTAGTCTTTATACCACCTTCTATTCGGAGGAATGGATCTCCGGCTAGAGATTCACGATACCAAAATACAGCAATGAAAGATTCTTCGGTGGTACAATTTACCAGAAGGCGACTTCCAATAACCTCATGGTAAGTGTCTTGGCACATGCTAGATTCCGACCTTACGTGATTAGCTAATGCAAAAAAAGTCGAAATTAAATACAAAAAGGAGAATAAGAGAACTTACGGTTACGAGAGAGTTAGAAATAATTATGCATATTTGAGAACAACTTTCTGTGGATTATTACACAATTACATTTGAGTTTCCTTCTGGACCACGTGGTTGAGTTACCCTCTAGACGACGTGTTTGAGTTGCCCCCTGGGGCACGTGTTTTTGTTACCTTCTTGGGCGTGTTTGAGTACAAATTGCAATTGTGTGTAATATGTATTTTTTCTCCATTGAAGTGGGCTTAAGTGTATTCGTTTATGTAATGTTTTATATCAAATGTGTAAGGTTACCTGGTGGTATTTGGTAAATAACGGGTTACGTTGGAGGTAGTTGTTGTTGCAATGCCCTTTACCGGATGAGTCACAATACCTCAATGTAGACAAATACTTGCGCGTATAGATGCAGGTAATAATTGTGTTCGTACTCAAATTTCCTTCGAAATTCATTCATTTATCGGGACCTTAGGGATCGCATCTTAGATTTTAACTATAATGAACTTAAAACAAACAAGGACACTTATTGAATAGCTTCTGGGCATTAAACAATTATGAACCTGAATATGAACTAATTTTCATACACGACTTAAATTACTCACATTATCACCTCAAACTACCTAAACTAAAAAAACGTACTTTCTTCACTTAGACAACTAAAAACAAATATAGTAGTATCTACACAAAAAATATATTCAAACAACCATTAATTGGGGTAAGCGTATACCCCATTCCCTAAACTTAGGCCTGGATTAACCATTTTGCAAAATAAGCACGTGCTTAGGGGGCACCACAGACTCGGGAGTTTGTTTTTTCAGCGCCAGATTTACCATGGTGCAAATGACCACCAACATCGATTTCAATATTTTTTTGTATTTGCAATTGTCGCTTATAACAGTTACTTTTTAAAATATGAATACAAATTTGCTTTTTTCCTGTTGACCTAGTTATAAGTAAATAATTTGCTATTATTGCTTACTGCTATTTAGTGTTAAATAAATAAAAATAAAAAAAAATAAAAAAACACGTTATATTTAATACACTTAATACACATAATTTTTAGATATTATTTCGCATTCAGCACTTAATGAGTCTTAATTTCTTGTCAGTTAGACAATGGAAGGGTCGAGAGGAAACCATTGTTGGGCTGTGCTTAAAGCATCAGCTGGTCTTAATCCGGCTCTGTCTGCACTCACCACAAAGTGTTATCAAACAACTGACGATCAACCTCAATATTCTGTTATTAGCCATTTCGTCGTTACTCCTATCGGCTGTCAATGTTTAATGATCTTCTTAATCCCAAGGCGCTGTAAAAATATACATATCAGCAAAGAACATAAGCTACATTTTTAATTCATTTTTATATCGGGCCCATTCTTATTGCCCGACCTCATTTGACATTAACGTATAGGCCAAGTGTGTTTGCCCTTTTATGTAGGCTATATGTTTTACTGACCAATTGATGTGATAGTCATTTAACTTATCCTTGTTTAGTAAGCACAATACGCTAGGCACTTTTTTTTCAAACAATCACCTGACATTTTTAGTAAAGTTGTTATGAGTTAAAAAATAGAAATTCCCAAGCTGAGGTTTGTATTTATTATGTCACATGGAACCTTTCCGTATTTAGAAAGCAGGACACTTAATTTTATGCTTCAAATGGCTACACCAATGTTTGTAGGAGGTAAGGAATCCAAGTAGTCTCGCAGTGCCATGACCTAACACTAACCCATATATGGTAGCCATTTTGAAATCCAATATTCCACATCACATATGTCTAAACTTATGTGTTTGAGGCATATATTGATATGTATCATTTCCTATAATCAATCATGATGATGAATCTAATGGTCAATGGTCACAAAGGATCCAATGCAAACCGGAGGCAGCGGTGGCTTTAATTCTAGAGCGCCTTCTCGTGTTTCTGTAGTTGATTGATTAGAATACTACTGATTACAATCATCACTATTGTATTTGACAACAGTGCTGATTCAGATGATTCATATGTGTGTAATCACATACGATACAGAGTCTCGGGTACAATGCGTGTTCACTTAAATGATAATG
This sequence comes from Molpadia intermedia, assembly GCA_027574765.1. Lineage (NCBI taxonomy): Eukaryota > Metazoa > Echinodermata > Holothuroidea > Molpadida > Molpadiidae > Molpadia > Molpadia intermedia. Next base: position 10,989 of record JAODAF010059950.1, read on the forward strand.
AGGTATGTCTACAATTTTAAGTTATATATAATATTAACATCCATAATAACTAAAAAGCATGTTCTGTCTTTACGCGCCTTACGTATAAACCATAAATAAAGTTGTATACATTTGTATGATGACTAGTACCATATATATTATTACACTTTATATGGATCATGTAAAGTTTCTATGACCCATAGAAAACTTCAGTTTCAAAACTGAATTTAACTCTAGCAATACCCCATCCCATAGATCTGTGGTGATAATATTTAATTTAGGAACTGATGCTTACCAATCACTAATTAAATACTGAATGTAACAGAAATCTTTACTTTCTTCACTAGTTATTTTTCTTTCTTTTGTGGCTGATGATTTCAGACAGACTTATAGATGTATGTACACCCTGCCCATGACTAGCTGTGTACAAGGAAATGCATATTTTTAATATTTCGCGCGAATATCAATC
>JAODAF010060061.1:0-11431 GCA_027574765.1 Molpadia intermedia
AGATTGAACTTCAGTAGACTATCCTTCAGTCGGCTGACATTCAGTAGACTCTCCTTCAGTCAGCTGATCTTCAGTAGACTGACCCTCAGTAAGCTTTCCTTCAGTCGGTTGATCTTCAGTAGATTGACCCTCAGTAGGCTTTTCTTCAATCGGCTGATTTTCAGTAGACTGAACTTTAGTAGACTTTTCTTCAATCGGCTGACATTCAGTAGTCTCTCCTTCAGTCAGTTGATCTTCAGTAGCCTGACCCTCATTAGGCTTTCCGTCAGTCGGCTGATCTTCAGTAGGCTAAACTTCAGTAGACTTTCCTCTAGTCGGCTGACATTCAGTAGATTCTCCTTCAGTCGGCTGATCATCAGTAGACTGACTCTCAGTAGGCTTTCCTTCGGTCGGCTAATCTTTAGTAGGCTTTTATTCAGTTGGCTGAATTTCAGTAGACTAAACTTCAGTAGACTATCCTTTAGTCGGTTGACATTCAGTACACTCTCCTTCAGTCAGCTGATCTTTAGTAGACTAACCCTCAGTAGGCTTTCTTTCAGTCGGTTGATCTTCAGTAGACTGACTCTCAGTAGGCTTTCCTTTGGTCAGCTGATCTTCAGTAGACTAAACTTTAGTAGACTATCCTTCAGTTGGCTGACATTCAGTAGGCTTTCTTTCAGTCAGCTGATCTTCAGTAGACTGACCCTCAGTAGGCTTTCCTTCGATCGGCCGATCTTCAGTAGACTGAACTTCAGTAGACTATCCTTCAGTCGGTTGACATTCAGTAGATGTTCATTCAGTCGGCTGATCTTCGTTAGACTGACTCTTATTAGGCTTTCCTTTGGTCGGCTAATCTTTAGTAGACTTTCATTCAGTCGGCTGATCTTTAGTAGACTGAACTTCAGTAGATTTTCCTTCAGTCGGCTGACATTCAGTAGATTCTCCTTCAGTCGGCTGATCTTCAGTAAACTGACCCTCGGTAGGCTTTTCTTCGGTTGGCTAATCTTTAGTTGACTTTTATTCAGATGGCTGATCTTCAGTAGACTGACCCTCAGTAGGCTTTCCTTCAGTCGGCTGATCTTCAGTAGGCTAATTCTTAAACGTGCGTCTTGCAACACAGATTTATAACACACGTACTACACTACCGTACCGTACCGTAGTAACCGTACATAAACTATGTTTGGTATCTTCGATTAAGATATTGTTCCACTCCTGTCCGATTACAGTAGCAATTATTGTACGTTGTAACGTCAGAGATTAGTCTAGCTTATGAACTGGCAGTAATCGTCTTCCGTAAGCCAAACCCAACGGTATCTCCGTTAACAAGTAGCCTATATCACTTTTCAAAAAGTTTAGCCGACACTAAATCGCCTAACGTCTACAAAATCCAAGCTCCTACATGTTCCCAAACCCTCCCCAATTGTAATGTTATTATAGCCTTACGAAATCGGCCGATTTTCTGCGTTCTTTTCTGTTATATCTCTCACAGTGTTTCTAACATTGGCTTTGCATGTTCAAATTTTACCAATCACATGTGACATATCGCACCCCAGGCTCTTATCCAGTATAAATTTCTTTACATCAAACTACCGGTGCGTTAATGGATGGGGAACTAGCTGCACCCTCCCCGCACTGTCGAAAAATATAGCCATAATTGAGCGATCGTCAAATCATATATATAATTGCATTTTAAATCAATATTTTTCAAAGTAAGATCATATTAATAACCTCCTCAGAGCCTCCTCGTATAAATATTATCGCATAGCAATGAAACGTAGTAAATACGATTTTAAACACAATCATGTATTGGGTTTTTTTTAATAATGAGAAAATTACAATTACAATTTGCTCGTTTACTACATATAGAACCAGATCACATAGTGTAAGTCTGAATCAAAGCACAAACAAATTAACCTGTTACATTACGCAATCAAGGGTCTAAACAAATACCTGCACAATGCCACACTTTAGAAGAACATGTTAAATGTGTCCATACCAATCATAAGAAGCATTGCAGTCAAACGTCATTACAATTTTAGTACTCGATCCAAAACACAACTTGTTCTCTGCCTACAAGTATACAAGTTAATGCTATGATAATAAACACTCACCAAACACAAACAATGTTGTCAAAAAAGAGATAAAGAAGGTAATGTAATTTTTGGTGAACAGATCAAGAAATCTAGTAGCCAAGAAAATGTTCAGCCCAACTTGCTGGCTTAGTAGCGCTTTGTATTTTTTACATAATTCATTAACACCCATTTGTGACATACCTATACGTAAAACAAGCATGATTAGACCTACAACTTCGGTGGAAACAGCAACTTCAATGTTCAACAAGGTTCAAATTGTTGTTATAAAATATGACTTTGTGTCACTGGTAATTGGGAAATATTCTAGTTACAATTATTATACATGCTGTACCATTGTAGATCATTCTATCGTAACTTGATCGACATATTACACTTTACAACACAGAAGTCTAGATAATTGTGGCGTAGTCAGCAGATGTTTTTAGGATTAATACATAGTGTGTCCGAAACATGTGGCCTGTTGTTTATTTGACCCTGGCTACCAGACTTATGCATACATATCATAACCACTGGGTACTTTATCGGAGGTTTAACATTAATATTGATAATTTATTTCCTTAACATTATAGGGTGTAGACAAATGTCTCGATAAGGTTAGTTCATGTCTATGTTTATATTTGTAAATACATTTTGTGGAAATCATACAACCACTGTCACAAGTATCACATGGCAATACACAAGATATATATTATTATAAACTTAGTGCATTAACGTTATATACACCATGCTTAAATATGTTGATATCCGACTTGTTTTCTTTTTTATTCTAGGTCAAGATCTTAAAACCTCTTAAGATATATATACGAAACAAAATCAGAACAATGCCTACAATTGTTGGCAAACTAATGGAAACATGGCAGAAGGTTAGTATCGTAACGCACATTGTTTTAATAAATAAGAAAATGTATGTATAAAATGTAAACATTATTTAAAAGTAAAATTATTTAATATTGGCATTTTTACGTAATATTATTATCGGGGTGATGAGATATTGTAATCAATAGGCTGTTACACACTATTTTGGCCTCACCAGTTGCCATAGCAACAGTTGCCATGGTAATGATTTTCATCATGATTTGTCCGGTCACGGAGGGTACCCTATGGTGAGGTACCCATGGGTGACTAATGATCCACTTTTGTGGTTAAGGTCAAAACGTGCAACATTCTGTGAGTGTGTGTGCGTGTGTGCGTGTGCGTGTGCGTGTATGTGTGTGTGTGTGGACAAAAATTTGCGTTGCAAACTCCTCCTAAACCGCTTATCCGATTAACTTAAACTTGGTGGGTAGTTGCCCCATGACCTAACTTAGTGTCTCGCAGACTCTCAAGGTCAAAGGTCAAGGGTCAAAGGTCAAATTTAGTCAAATCACATTTAGCAAATTCAATAGGATTAGATGCTACGTTCCGTGACCAGATTTGGCAGATTTAAATTAAATTAAATTGGCCGACATCACCTTTAAATTACTGGCAACCTTGACACCGGTACTCCAGCCCAGCCCCGGCCTGTCTATCATCAAACATGAAATAAAGTAAACATTACTTTAGTGAGACGATATCCAAGTCCAAGACTATTATTTCTATAGCTATTTAATCTATATCAATGTAAGTTGAATCATTGCATTGTGAAATATCATTTTATTTATCACATTTTAACATATTTAGTACTGCATCATTTCTCGCGGAATTGATACGCCCGCCTTTCCTACTGTACATATACTGTAACCTGTAGGAACCTGTAGGCCTAGCCCCTAGTTAAGGTTCCGCATATAGTGTATACAGTGTAGGAAAGGCATAGGCCATACGGCGAGGGTTGTTGCGCCCATCTTAAAGGAAGGAGGGGTGTATTTATAGGTGCAGACAGAACATATAGTATAACGTTCTCGCCTCAAAGTTTCGGTTACCCTGAGATCTTGAGATCAATACAAATGTTTTAATATCAATGTTAGCTTAGCAAAGCCAATTTAGGCTACAGTATACACTATAGGATATAGGATCACGTCTGGAGATCTCGGACAATCTCTATGTCTGTGAATATTTTTCTTACGCTGTAGTAGTGGCCCTTAATTGGCCCTTGACTATGGTTATTATGTTTAGTGTTGGCCTTCATGCTTTATATAGCTATAGTCACATGTAAAGCTATATTACATCAATCGGAATATGCTGCTCTGTCTGGTGATCTCGGACATTGTCGGGAGATTTTGGACAGTGTCAAAACTGATTAATGTATCTCTTATCAAAATAGGATTGATTTCAATTTGTATATTATACATTTTAGTAATACTCTTTAGTTATTAATAGTTTAATTCAAAAGATAAACCCAGAGCAGTTAAAAATAGCAATTTCATAACACACATGTCATGCCTCAGGGATTATTAAAGTTCACCGCACTAATTGCAGTAAATTATGCAATCCGCTTTTACACTGCAGTCACTAGTGTATGGCACTTGGTGTGCTGTCCAAAAACTCAAGACATAAAGAATGTGTTTTCATTTTGATGTGGTGCATGTAAATTCAGTTGTTGTAGAAGATATACATGTACAGTATTAAAGTAAATTCAACATCAACTGATTCCATTTATGAACAACTTTATTTCAGGCAATTTACACGTAAAACTGCAAACAACATATACATACTGTACATACATAAAAAAAAATCATTGGCAGGCAATGCATTGGTTGATAATTCCTGTCGGTTGATTTATTGATTTTTAGCCGAACCACCAGAGTGAGTGTGTGTGATACCTGTAAGCAGTGGCCGGGCAGCGTGTGAGCAGATATGTCACTGGAGCCTGGAATGCATGTGAAATGCATCTGTGTTGGACAGTTGCATCTTCCCAATAGCAGCCAATGAATCACTTCACACTTTGAAGAGATTTATTCAGTCTACTAAAAATGACATTAATACTGTACATTTAACTTTATTGAAGAGCTGATGTGATGAGTTTTCCAACAGTTTAACCTGACATGCTCACAATATCATCCTATGTCATTAAAGTGTACTGTACCCAAGAGCGTTTTGATTAAGTGTGGTTTCGAATTTGCCTTCATTATTTTTATGGCTTGTTGAGACATGTATACATGTACAGTACATAGTTTCATTAACAAAATTTTGTGCTGGGCAGGGTAAAAGAAGGTTACATGTATTATAGCAATTGAATTCTATTTTACAGCAAAGACAAATTTGCTGACCCAACAGTAAACCTGTGCAATATCAAAAATGTGACTTCAGTGGTATAATTTTATTTGATAATCCTATATCCAGGGCCGAAGAACAAGCAGCATGGCGGAGAAATTGGAAACCTGATGTGAGTGCTTGTCCTTGGATACCACTGGTGATTGAAGGCAAACACTACTGGATCAAACATCACATTGTGACTGATAATGTGACAGTTTTTGTATTTGATGGTGTTCATGTTTGGGGAGAGTCCAGTAATGATGATGATGTCAAATATAAAATAAAGGTTTTTATTTATTGAATTTTTAGTAAATATATTATGTATAAATTATTAAATAAATATATAATTTTTATTTATATCATACATACAGTATACAACCACCAGATTGGAAAATCTGCCAAGGTGAGAAACTGCCAACCCCACTGGTATTCCTGCTCAAAGTGTAAAGAGTATGACACAAAGAGTTGCAGTGCAGTTGGTTTTTGCCTCTTAAAAGGTTCTAGCCCCCCCCCATGTAGAGACATGTGGATACTAAACAATATAGATTACAGTTGTAGGGTATGGCTGATTATTGTGACAATCATATACGCAAGTTGTGACATTGTTTCCAACATTGTGGAATCAGTAAAGAACATTCCCATTTAGACTTTACCTGGAAATACAATGAGTGGTGATAACTATATTTTTTACTATCATGGAATTGACCAGTCTGAATACCAAAAAAGTGGACATTCTTGAGTTGGTTCTATTAGATAAAAATGTTAATGATAATGTAAATGATAATATTTGTAAATGACCTTAACCCTGCAACAAAAGGATAAATTATATTTGCCCAAAGAAAATTAATTCAAAACTATTTGAATGTTCTAACTTAACTTTTTGAACAATTGAAAAAAGCTTCAACTTTTCAAATGTTGAAAGAAATCTCTTCACCATTCAAAAACTTCAACGTCGGAAACATTTAAAAAAACGTTTTAAAAATTTCATGACAACAAATTTTAAACGCCAATTATATTAGTGACATATGAATATAATTTGACTTACATTTTTTTCTGCTTCATCAACAGCTTTATAACCCAAATGTGGAAGTCCCAGTGAACAAAGTCTTTCAACATCTTAAGGAATGCTTACAGTATAATTCTACCAAAGGACAATTCCACGTACAGCAGAAGGAACGAGGTGATACGTTGACACTTCAAGTAACATCACATCTTGCAGGAGGAGTACCTTTCAAGTGGAAATTTGAACTTCAAATGAAAAATAAGAAGGTAATGCATCCTTATAATTCATGAAGTTCAGGTTGGATGCATAAGACGTCTACCAGAGTGGTGAGATTGATTCTACTTCAAATTGTCAGCAGGCACGTTGTCAGACTCCAAAACTTTTGGGGGCACATTCCATGTTTGGGTGGCACAACTATGGTAGAGCGGTATGAGAAATCTATGATATCGATATGCCGAATGGTCCATACCAATATATATAATATAACAAAATTTTCTATCATGCAATTTCACAAACTAGCACCAATATTATGTAACTGGCCTTTTGAAGTTTGATAATTTATATTTGCCAAAAGAAAATTAATACAAAACTATTCAAACTTGAGTTTTTGAACAATCAAAAAAGTTTTCAAATTCTGTGTTGAATAAACTTGGCTTCAAATTTTCAAATGTTGAAAAATGTCTCTTCACCATTCGAAAACTTCAACATAGGAAACATTTAAAAAATGTTTTTAAAAATATCATGACCGATATATACTATATAAAAAAAATTCTATCATGCAATTTCCAAACTAGTACTAATATTATGTAACTGGCCTTTTGATGTTTGAAGACAAGTTTAATCCTAGAAACAATTTTACCAATCTCTTGTGCGAGATTGCAATAATGGGGATTCCCAGATGGGATGCTTTTTCGAACCTTTTTTGAATTTTGCAAAATCGATACATCACACAATAAAAGGTAATAGGAATTTAGTACCCGACAACTAAATTAAAAGTTGCATCATTCTTGCATGAATGTTTCAAGCTCGGGGAATAGAGATCGTGTCAATCCATATCGGATGTTTGGGTATATCGGATAGGTCAGTATATCAGACATTTCAGTATATAGGACATTTCGGGTTATCCAAAATTTGTGTATATAAAGAATTTCAGTATATTGGTGTGACCAAAATTCCCATACTGATATATCGATAGACAGTTATATCTGATATATATTTTGATGGCAAAAACAACTTCAAAGTACTATTGCTTCTCAATTGCATATAGTTTTTGGTGTGGTCTGCAAGAGTCATTATTTTTGGCTTTCATTTGGAGCATATATGAACCTATGTAATACCCCTGGATGTCCGACCAGTCATCTATCTGCCTGTCTGCTTGAAATGATATACCCTTATCTTGTTACATGTTTTATGCTTCATGATATTCAGATGGTAATATATGGGGCTTGAGAGTATCAGTTTACAGTCATGCTCCCAGAACTGCCAGTTATTGTGATCTGACTCCTATTTTAAGAAGATTAGAAGTAGCTGTGCAAAGTTACAACCCCTCCCCCTTGTGTTTATTCCTTCCTTCTCTGCTTTACTAATCCATAAAAGAAACTACCAAGCCAAATGCCTCCTGGGAGTTATAAAGCATAAGCCAGCTCAGCCCAGCAACTGTCATAGAAAGCACAACTCTAGAACTGAGATCTTGGAATAGTGTGGTCAATTTTCAGTGCATTCACACAGGTTCACAGATAGTGCAGGCCTATATCAAGTCTGTTTGTTTATCAATTAATAGAGGACTTGGATGAGGAAAGCTTCCGATGAAGGTAATCAGTGGTAGAATAGAAGCTACAGTATAATAGACATGTTTCTGAAATGTGATGATTAATTTGTGTATATGTGTGTATATTATGCCTTGCATGAGGTAACTTGGATAACTATTATACCCCATACTTGGTATGAAGATTCCCCCCATATTGAAAATAAGAACCCTATTTATTTGAGGTGTACATGTAGGTCAATGATCTACATAGTATTTATTTGTAATAGAAATTTGAATGCCCCTTGTAATGCTAATTTAAGTGTAATTGCACCTTTTTCACAAGATGTAATTGTAATTGATGATCCTAACTGAATACAGTCCTGGTAGATATGTGGGTCCCTTATTTGTGAGCGCAATTAACATATATCCTACGCTTCATCATTCCTTATCACATTTTTTTGGCTTTCTCATTGATGAATGATTGCATGATTTAATATCTCTTCACAGACATCTTCTGAAGAGGTGACATTTCCTCTGATGTGTATGGTATCTGAACTGATCCAGAGAGAACAAGCCCTGGTCACTCTCCTGAAAAGAAAAGATTCTGAAATAGACGATATGAAAGCTGCCGGAGCAAAAGTTTCAAGAAGTATGTTGTCTTGCTGCAATCATGCTATGTAGTAGGGCTGTGCATTTCTGTTTAATTTAAACATCCTTACTCAATGTTTGTTTATCATTCTTTTAAAGAAACATGTTTGGCTGGCAAGTCCACCCCTCCCCACAAAAAAGGATCATTATTATTTTATTTTTATTTTTTGCATTTAAATGATGTACGAAATTGATGGCCATTTAAATGGCTGTTTGTTCGTTTAATCGTTTAAACGTCACAGCCTTCTATGTTGCACAGTGGTAAATTGTATATCATTCAATTGAGCTCAGAAATCATGACAACTTCAAGTAAAGTTTTAGATTAGGGGTCAACCGATATGTTTTTTCCATGCTTATTCGATGGCTGATGTTTTGTAATAACAACATTGGCTGATATCCGATTTTATGTTTTTGCATTGATTTTTTATCCAAAATCCTTGAGTAAAAAAGGATTTTTTATTAAAGTTTAATTGAACATTGAATGGCACGCATGCACATATAAATTTTACATTTTCGGATGTTTTATTACGCTATATATTTATTATTTTTTTTAAATGTAAAAATATAAAATGTTTGTGTTATATATGTATGTGGGTATATGACTTATAGCTATGCTGCCTATGCTATGTTTTGCAGGTAATGGCAAACATTGATTCAATCCGATGTCCGATTATCGGTTGAACCATATTTGAGATAGATCAAAATAAATTTAAATGATAGCATAACATGTATGATACAATATGACATTAAATTTTATTGACCATTTGGATGTTTATTAAAGATGCATAATATTATTCTTCATAGAGGCAGTAAAATACTGAGGGGGGGGGGGGGGTGATTAGTCAATTTGGGTGACTTGAATAAACAGCACTTTATAATTAATTTTACTCTAGTTGGTAATGGGGTTTCCACTGGTTGGGAATGAGAAGAAAACAAACTCTGTATGTAATGTATTTCTTTATAATATAACATTAAATTTCATTTTGTGCATATCCCATGCCAAGATGGTCACAATAAATATCTGTAAAATTGTAATCTCTGCCATGGTCATTTATTACTGAACAAAACACTAAATAATAGGTTTCCAGACCTTGATCACTTTATTGACACTGCCAGACCTATCTAGCCCCAGTGTTATCAATAAGCCTGTAGCTAGTTTTATTATCCCCTGGAGGCTCAGCTGCATTAGTGGCAGATCTAGGATTTTTTGGTGGGGGGTCTTGAACTAGGAATAGTGGTGGATCTCGGGGTAGATCCAGGGGTTTAAGGAAGGGGACACGGGTTGTAACCTTTGGCGAAGCCGTCAAAGATGCGAATCCCCTGGCAGAGGGTCTGTAGAAATCCCCCAGAATTTGTCTTAAATTAAATATTATTAGATGTGAAAGGATGGCATTTGACATCCAAAAATGGTAAACATGACAGCTAGTGGCTATGTGGGTGAGTGTCATTGAGTGTTAATTGGATCAGGGGATACTTATCAAAGTCCCAAGGGCACAATAACCAGGGGATTATTTCTGATAAGTTTGATTTGGCTAGTTCTACCAGAACCAGCATATTTGGTGAGAAACTGGTTGGGAGGCCAGATTGCTGTAAACAATCAAATTTGTCATACTTTATTTGGAAATCTTCCATCAAAATTAGAAAACATTCAGGAAGTGAGATTTATATAATATCTGTGTTCTGGTACAATTGCTTTGTCGGTCAGCACATATTTAGCGTACCTGTGATGACCAGCATATCCTGTATTAACAAAAAGAAATTGAGATTTACTTGAATTGTTTGCCTTGTTTCCTTGACAGAGTACCTTGAAACAAATCCTTTCAACCATAAAGGCTTTCAGCAGCAGAGGTATCAGTCCAAGGTAAGTTTCCAATTTAGGGGCCCTATCAAATTTGCTATGCAGCCTGCCACATGTTCTCAAAACGTCTTGTTACCAAAATCTCTTTCAATGTTCCCAAAATATCTCTCTTTGTGTTTCTAAAACTTCTCACAATGTTCTCAAAACCTCTGGCAATGTTCCCAAAACCACTTGCACTGTTCCAAAAACCTCACACAATGTTCTGTAAACCCATAACAATGTCTCCAAAACCTCTAGCAATGTTCCCAAATCCCCTGACAATGTTACCCATACCTTTAGCTATGTTCCCAAAACCTCTGAGTCCCTGACAATGTTTCCTAAACTTGTAGTAATGTTCACAAAATATCTTGCAATGTTCCCAAAACCTCTCACAATGTTCCAATACCTTATACATAGTGTTCCCAAAACCTCTTGCAATGTTTCCAAAACCCCTGACAATGTTCCTAAAACCTCTCGCAATGTTCCCAAAATATCTTTGTTCCCAAAACTTGCAATGTTCCCAAAATATTTTACACAGTAACAACGTGGTGCAATACAAGTGGATCGTTTTTCACTGCTCCATAAACAGTTTCTCAACACATATGTTGAAAGCAACACTAATGAGTTATGGTTGTCCTTACACTGTTAGATGATAACCTTAAAGTGAAATAATAAAAAAAAAATTACTCAAGGTATTGTTAAGTCATGAATGGTATATTCAATCATTTTGTTTGTTTGACACTTGGACATTATGTGGTGTTACTATTTGATTCAAATCAAGGTGTGTTATTTCTAATTTACAAGTTAGGTTATTGTTAAGCCAATGCACGAAAGTCTCTCTGCTGACTAGTCGGGTTCCTAGTGGAATAGCGCCGCCATTTTTCAAATTTTTGGAGATCATTGCTTAACTCTTAGTGTACCGCGCTATATCTACAGTGCAACACCTTTTTACT
>JAODAF010060172.1:0-11428 GCA_027574765.1 Molpadia intermedia
TTGCCTCTTATTGTGAATATATCGCACTGTAACCATCGACCCCCCCCCCCCCCCCCCCCCCCATCTCTCTAAAATGAGTTGAAACAGCAGAAATAAGCATTGATTATAGACTGATATAAGCGAATCCTCTATTGGAGCTTATGGTCGGAATCTGCTTGGATTATTTTACACAGTAGAGGTCAAGAAAGGTCAAATATGCAAATTGTATGCATTTAGTGTAGTAGTCTATGATCAGAAATTATTAAGCAACCATACTGGGTTCCAGCTTAAGAACAGACTTCTGAAAACTAAACTTCAAGCCAAGTAATTAATAATAATAATGTTTTTATTTATTGATATTTGGCCGAAAAATACCATGTTTAGCTCTTATTTGTCATTTTGAATGTTCTCCTACGTTCATGCAGGCCTTTAGCCAGCGATGCATCTCGCTGTCTTTGAGATGGCTAAACTGTAATGGAGACGGCTAAAATTACATGAGACGGCCAAAAAACAAAAATGGGAAGGTTTTGGGGCATTAGGTACACTAAATATGACTTGGCCTTGCCCTTTGGACCCCCACCAGGGGCCCAAAGGTGGGCCACTGGACATCACCCTTAATGACTTGGTGTTACGTGCTCGCGTTGGCGCATTAAGGGCAAGTGGCTCGGATAGTAAATATTTATTCCCAAATTACAAATCCTGGCTAAACCCCTGCGTCCATGATAATCTTTTGCAGGCTTCATATAAACTTAAAGGCACCATCCAGTTCATCAACCGCCATGTCACAACCAACCGAGTGTACCAAGTGGAAGGCTTGTTGGGTAATAGGAGATACACATTTGAAGTGAGAGCTCGTAACGCTCTAGGATGGGGGCAGGAAACGTATGCAGATGTTATCACTTCAAATGAAAGAGGTAAATATTTATTGAACCTTATGCAACAATCATAACTGGTTTTCCTAACGGTTGTTGTTAATTATATGGTAGGTGACAGGGGGTGGGTTCTACATTCACAAAACTTATGGGTCACCATATTAGCTAACCGGATGCGAGAGCCACTGAGTATTGTATACGAAAAAATAATAATGATATTACAGTAAAGGGAAACAATGTTGCCATGTTCTTAGAACACATACATCTATATCAGCTTGTAGTTTTAATATGTTTTGTCAGTTTGAGATAAGATAATAAGATTTGCTAGCAATAAATGAAAACTGAACTAGTTTACCTAGGAAATAGTTTACCTAGCCATCAGAATTGTTTTAAAGAACCTTCTGTTTAATTTTCTAGCTGTGCCGGAGAACCCTTCAAACCTGACCGTCAATCACGTTGAAAGTCGACAAGCTCGTATTTCATGGACTCCTGGAGATTTTAACAACTCTCCCTTAAGGGGATACATGATCCGGGTGAGAATGGACCAGACATCGTGGATGGACCATTCTACGTCAATACCAGCCGCTGCACTATCCTACACAGTCACTGGGTGAGTCATATATCATCAATTTAGTTTGTTAATTAAATTCATTAAATTAATTTTATGTATATTGGCATAAATGAGCTAATAATTGGTAGACACCCAAGTTTTTAATCTATTGATATAAAATCACTTCACACAAGTCAAATGATTTGTTGAACTTATATCAAGTTTGCGGGATTTTAGATAGGTAGAGATAGTAGGAACGAACCAAGGTCAGTATTAGCAACCTACTATTGACATATAAGCGGTAATTGTGGAGGTAACATTTTCTCTTAATTCATGTCTTTCATACACTTTCTTAGGATAATAGGATAAAGGTACATAATAAAACTCCTTTGTGGGCAACAAAGTTATATGCATATTCCCATGTCAATGTTGGCATGAGAATTTGCATAGGTTTGTTGTCTGCAAGGGAAGTTGCTTTCTCGTAAGTATACCCACTAACCAAGTGGGGTGATTCTATGTTTTCCATCTTTGTATTCAGGCACAGGCAATGTGTAAAAATATCAAGCATGCTAAAAGTTACCTTTATTTTGATTTGTAATATCCTCCAAGGAACTTGATATTAGTATATTTTGATTTCTAATTGGCATTTATAACTCTTTTTTTTATTTAACAAGGATAAAACACATTCCTTAAGTTCCTACATTTATATGTTAATATGTTTATTTCACATTTGATGCTGCAGGCAGATGTGCAGACCTGTCAGCTACTATATCTTCATTGTTTTGTTCCTCAATGTTAACATTATGTTCCAACATTTCATTATATATTAATATTCTTTTCATTTCTTCTTTCTTTAGACTAACACCAAATACCAGATATCAGTTTAAGATTCGAGCCATTAATGATCTTGGCCACAGTTCATTCAGTACTCCATCTGTTTATGTTACTACACAAGAAGATGGTAAGAGTCACAACTATGTAGCCTAACACACTAAACATATGAGAAGATTAAACCTAGATTCATAATCATCATCTTTAATTAAGAGAGCTTTTATGGAATATGCACACAGTATAAACATGTGAGATTATTTATGACTTTAATGACGTTTAGTCTTAGCACAATATACTTAAATGTCATACGTACAGTAAGCACTTAAGTTAATAGTGGTTCTCCTACCTTAGCTAGTTTTAGTCCTAACACACTAAATATGTGAGGATATTGAACCTAACTTTATTATCATAATTTATAGGCTATTGTTAGTCCTAACACACTAAATATGTTAGAATATTAAGCCTAAATTTACAATGATAATCCATCTTAATAGTAGTGTATTCAATGATAAACACAGTCTGGAAACCAGAACCCTGTTATAGTAGAATGTTTTGTGATTGTAACATGATTTAGTAGCTCGCCAGTGTGACAGTTATAGTAAAGAAAACGAGAGACATGATGTGTTCTCTTGGTTATAGGCAGCCTGCTCACACCGTTTATTTTTTCACTGACCAAAAACCCACAAACAATTGTCTTCTTAGCCCGTCCTTTGGCCTAGCTGCGTTCAATTAGGATCCAGTCCAGTCATGTGTTGTTTACTGTTTAGTGATCTGGAGTTAATATTAAGGTCAGATATGTTAAGTATGAACTTTTTTTTTCTCTTTACAGAACCAGAGGGTCAACCAATTATTGATGATATCAGAGCTCTGACCACCACGTCATTGCACATTACTTGGCGGGTAAGTCCTCAGTCAGATTGCTTCACTGCAGTGAGGGCTAGTTCACTACGACAATCATTTTAAGGGCTAACTTTGTTGGATATCGAACTATAAGGCATAATATGCTCTGGCATAATATCTTCTGTATTGAATTCTTCATCATGTTTATACCAAAAGGGTTGTATGTTGCACCATTTTATCTAAACTGGGCCTGTCAAGTGCTTACCTGCCAAGAATTAGGAGTGTGGCACAGATTTGCACAGTTCAATCGAATGAGGATATGAAATAATCATCAATAGGAGCAGGACGGTATTACTCTATGCCTGTTTTGGATCATTGCTGAAAGCAACGGACCGACTCGGCATATGTATGTGATGCTTGTACTCATGATAACTCAACACTGGATCTGTTTGTCATACTTTAGATGAACCCTATTGTTTTGGTGCTCATCATGAATATTAATGATGTTATGGGGACCTAGGTCAAAATCTTAAAGTGCC
Source organism: Molpadia intermedia (assembly GCA_027574765.1). NCBI lineage: Eukaryota > Metazoa > Echinodermata > Holothuroidea > Molpadida > Molpadiidae > Molpadia > Molpadia intermedia. Next base: position 3,612 of record JAODAF010060172.1, read on the forward strand.
AAATAACTTGGCTACCGATAGTTTCAAATTATCAAAATTTTGCATGTTGTTGTTGGATGATAGCAGGTACTGGATTATTTGTTTTAAAGTTGATATAATGTATATTTTTGAGGGGTCACGGCTTCACTCGATATCGATAGAAATAGTTGTATACACGATAAATCAATCAAAAAATGGTGGATGGTAATCAACTCAATAATGCCAATTTGGATTAATCTCATAGTTGATATGCATGTTTAATACCTATATTAATTTGGTAGAGATTAAAGGTCATTTGAGGTCAACAGGTCAATTTACGCAACACTTGTAACCCAGGCTACCTCAATAATGCTAACATTATTTAACTTCTTATTTAGCTGTGAAGGGTTACTTAAATTGAGTAAAAAAAAATCATTGATGTTTGGAAGAGGTCAAAAGTCATTTAAGATAAAATTACTATAAACCGTGATAAACAGAGGTACAAATAATGAAACATTGTAATCAACTGAATGACATAGGATACCATAGTAAGTACCAAAATTGTTTGTTTGGTAGCAGTCAAGAATTATCAACAATTGTAAAACTAGAAAAAACAACAACAAATTTTGAAATTTATGATAAGGAATCACAAAAGCCTTTTTGGCTTTCTGGTTAATTTTTTTTTTTTTTTTAATTTTTGCACTTTTAATATAGGCTCCACCACCCGAGACCCACAATGGTGACCTCCTTGGCTATAGTCTAGTGTTCCGTCAGTTGTCCGGCGACATTAATATGGAGAGAATTATTGACAACCCTGAAACTAGAGATTACATGTTGGAGAACCTCTTTAAATACCTCGATTATGAAGTCAAGCTTGCAGCATATAATGCTGTGGGGACTGGTCCCTTCAGTCGACCTTGGACCGTGTTTGTGGGTGAAGCAGGTAATGGAAGAATTTGCGTCTGTTTTATTGAATTATATATGTACCACATTATGCTATTCTGCTAAAAAAATGTTCTTAAATTATGTTTCTGTTGTACCATAATCATTTGGCATAGCTTTAATACAAAACATACATGGTGTGTTGGTTGTAATAGTAATATAATACTCATTTATCAATTCCCTTTAATTAGTAGACTCCTCCTAAGATGCATTTCTGTCACCATGACTACCATACACGCTTTTTAATATACTATTGTCGCACGCTTTATTGTTCCCCCCATATAATCACTTGCGTCCTCTCCACGGGTTGTTTGCGTTCAGTGACCACATTTTTTCTCGCTTTGTAATTGTTTGTTTTTCTTTGTTTAAATTGTATAGTCGTCATTATTGAAAAAAGACTTGAGGCAAGTCAAAATATTTAATAATTTTTGTAGACGTTCCTGTGTCCTCTATTTTTAACTGCAATTTTATATACATCTTATTTATATATATATAATAAGGAGTACATATAGAAACCATTCTTATTATAAATATTATATAATATATATATATATAAAATATTATGGAGGTAAATAAAATATTGTTTTATGTGCCATATATTTAGGTTTTAATACAACCTGTTCACATCTCCTATATTCTTTGTTTGAAATCAAGATCTTGTCAGGGATGCCACATATTCCACTAGGAGGGTAATTATGAAAAACTATGATTTCCACCAAATGATAATTGTTAGCCTAACACATAAATTGTAGGCAAAGGACAAGCCTATGCATTGTAGATGAAATTATTCCCTCTTTTGTAGCTGTTTGGCATCTCTACCAAGTGAAAATTTGTCTCCATTGTTGTGAATATTGAAGTGTATGTCACCTTGATAGTGTATTCCATGGTTTATTATTTAGTAAGAAGTGATAATATTTTGTTTGGGGGTAGCCAAATATTGGGGGGGCTGATGATCACCACTTGGCCATTCAATACCATGCTATTTCTGAGGCATTCATCATCAGATATAGATCAAACTTTCTATGTCGCTGTAATTCTTTCTTCTATGAATTGCTCTCAACAGTACCTTCTGCAGCGCCCTCTAACGTCAGAGTCAACCCCAACGGAGCCACTAGTCTTACTGTTGTGTGGACTGCACTCATGGAAGACACCACCAATGGAGGTCTACAGGGGTACAAGGTCATCTATTGGGAGGTCACACGAAAACGTGAAGTCAACAAGTGGACAAGAACATATGCATCCACCTCTACTCTTGTGATTTTAGATGATTTGAAGTGCGCCACCACCTATCAGGTTCAAGTGAAGGGATTCAATGCTGCGGGTGACGGCCCTGCTAGTTATGAGCGATCCAATACAACGGATGAAGATGGTCAGTTTTTCATAAAATAGGGAATGGGGATTTGATCGAAAATAGTTATTCTTGTAATAACTTATAATTAAAACTTCAGTTGCATATAAGAACATTGAATAAATATTAATGTATTTACTTTGATAGTATGCAATTGGCCAAGCTTGCTGGTTGGTTGGTTATTCCTGACATTGGCCAAGCTTTCTGATTGGTTGTTTATTCTTTACCTTAGCCAAGCCAGCTGATTGGTTGTTTATTCTTTACCTTAGCCATGCAAGCATGATGATTGGTTGTCTAAACCCGACCTTGGACAAGCTTGCTGATTGGTTGTTTATTCTTTACCTTAGCCAAGCTTGCTGATTGGTTGTTTATTATTTACCTTAGCCAAGCCAGCTGATTGGTTGTTTATTCTTTACTTTAGCCATGCAAGCATGATGATTGGTTGTCTAAACCCGACCTTGGACAAGCTTGCTGATTGGTTGTTTGTGTCTGACCCTGGACAAGGTTGTTGATCGCTTGTTTACTCCAGACCTTGGCCAAGCTTGCTGATTGGTTGTTTATTCCAGACTTTTGTACAAGCTTGCTGATGGGTTGAAAACTACTGAAAATCCTGGTTGACCGATAAGACCATCGTTCACATCCAAGTATTGTAGGTTGGACCAAATGAATGACAATTAGTTAAATTGCTTATAAATTCTGGTAATCTTAACCATTGAACCTAAATGCTTCTTTTTCAGTTCCTGGTGAGGTCGAGTTCCTGTCCTTCAGTCAAATTCGTATGACGTCTCTGATGGTGTCCTGGGGAGTACCTCCTCAGGCCTGTGGTAACATCACGGTCTACAAGCTCTCCTATCAACCAGTCAAAACCATCAATGGTAAGCTATACCTTGAGTTGAGGTATGTGTAATATCTTGGATGAATTTCAAATTTATGCATAGTTAAAATAACCCAGTGAAATAATGGAACCTATCACACACAGGTGGGTACTCTTAGGTAGAATAAAATGTTTCCGTTCATGTTTTAACAATTTATCTTTGGTTGAAAATTTGGTCTGCTTTGTCTTACTTTGTTATCAAAAGTAAACCCCCCCAAAATCTAGCTGAGACTTCTGTTGAGTAGTTTTATTTGAGGCATCCATTTTTCTGAAACTTTAGGGTTTAGAGTCCTGTAACCAATTAATATTGATTGCTAGTAAGTGATGTGAAAATTTGTGGTCCCATAGAAAGAAATTTGTACCCAAGTCAGTTTAAAAGTATTGTCAGGAACTCTTATGCAGAACACCGACTATTTGGTTTAATACTTCTTCCATTTGTTTTGACACAGGTGAAAAAGCATCAATTACTAATGAGATATCAGCCTCCAAGAAGTCATATTTTGTTTCTGAATTGGAGCCTAACGTACCCTACACATTCAGGATTAGTGCAAGGACCTCAACTAAACTTCCGTATGGTCCAGTAATGGAGAAAAATATAACCACAGGGCCCCAAGAAGGTAAGGAAATGAGTGAAAGGAATGACTTTTGGCCAAGTCAATATTCAATGAAATTCAATTGTGAATTCAGTCAAGTTGTCATTGAGTAAAACTCACTTTTGACTTTTAAAAGTCAAGTGTTTGGTGAAAATCACTTGAGAATTTAGTCAAGTCATCATTGAGTAAAACTCATTTTGGCCAAGTCACTGTGACTTTGGTCATGCAGTGAAATTCACCTGACTTAAGTCAAGTCATTTGGTCATGTTGAGCAATTTCATGAAAGTGACTTGATCAAGTTGTGACATTTTGAAGGGAGTGTATTGATTCATTGATCAAGTGATTTAATGAGTACATTCAAGTGATTTAATGAGTAATTTAATGAGTACAAGTGATTTAATGAGTAAATTAATGAGTACATTCAAGTGATTTAATGAGTACATTCAAGTGATTTAATGAGTACATTCAAGTGATTTAATGAGTAATTTAATGAGTACATTTAAGTGATATAATGAGTACATTCAAGTGATTTAATGAGTACATTCAAGTGATTTAATGAGTACATTCAAATAATTTAATGAGTAATTTAATTGATTCATTCAAGTGATTTAATGAATACTATGAGTAATTTGTTGAATTGAAGAGCAGTCCACTCTGGGTATAGTAACCTATATCAAATTGAATCAGCTGGTGACTTTATACCTAACTTCAGTACAATATAGTGAAGAAGATAATTCTTTAGTCAGTCCAACTCATAACAGATGAAACCTTTCATTAACATTTGACTATTGATATTTTATGAACAAATCTTTGATCAGGTAGATCAGCCTGCCAATGATTAGTATCTAACATGTAAATTCTCAATTTTGTGAAGGTGCGCCTGATAGTCCTACGAATATTAAACTGGAGCTTGACGGTGAGGACGTGACCATTTTTTGGCAGGAACCAGCTTCATTTGGTCACTCCAAAATTGTCGGCTATATCATAGAATTCCAAGAACAAGGTAAGCAACATAATACAAGAATGTTATGCAGCTGTTAATGTTGGAAAATCGATTTAGAACAGCTTAGTTAAAGCAACTTATTTTACCAAGATATTAGTAATACAAATTTCAAAACTTTTCAATATATCACTGCTTAAGAGTCAAGTAGACCCATACATCGTTTCTTGAATATACTTTATTAATATAAGCAAACTTCCTGTCGTTTTTTAAATATGAGTTTAGACCTAGATTTAATTAGAGGATCATTGCCCTGTAAATGTAGGTATTTTTAGTATTTTATTTCTCTGAAAAAGTCAAGGTCTTGTAAAATCTGAGTGATATGGGGAAATTTGCACAACAAAAGGAAAACAAAATTAAATGTTTGTGGAGGGAAAATGTTCCCCTGTCCCTGCATGTTTACAATACAAAGCATAGACACAGACTCATATATTCTGGACTTGGACCCGGACTGGGGTATCGGGCTCAGATTTGTCTAGGACTCTGACCCACTGTACCTGTACCCACTGCAATTGGACTCGACTACATACAACTATGTCACAAAGATGTTTATATGCATGTAATTGCAATATTTGTTATATCCCATTTCATTGCCACCACCGAAAAATTATTCTATAACCCTTTGCTATCCATTCTGATTGGTCGATGCCTATCCGTTATTTTTGCAATAACAGTCAGTATGAATATCCATCATTACATATAAAAAGACTATGCAACAGTTGCTTGGCAACATATATACAGTATTCTACAACCCTTTTAAAATGGAAGGTCTAGAAACCATCATGTAGAGTGACCGCTGACCTAAATTTGCCCCAAAAATCCATTTTCCATCAACATTGGGGTTGTAGAATAGGAATAAACTACATTATGTTCGACTTTTACTGGGGAATAAATGGTCGAGACTCTAAATTTAGCAAAATAACGGACGAGGCGAATCATAACTGCAGTTTATTTCTTAAATAAAATGCATTTCATTGTTCTCTACATGTATCTAATGGAATTGGATTGAAGAATTAGAATGGAGATTTACAAAACTAGCACTATTGATTTGAGGTTATGATGATTGTCAGAATTGTTGATAGCATGGTTACCATTTAGATTGATAATTAGGGGGGGAGTGTTGCCTTGGTCACTTACAAAAATACTGAGTGAACAAATAAGTAATAAATGTGATACTTACAAAGAGTAGAGTACAAGTCATGCTCATATCCTGTGGCTGCTAAATATTGAAATATCCAAAGAGATACAGACATTCCTATTAATTTAGCCTATATATGTGTATTTAGCCTAAATACATTTTATGCAGAACAGTTGTCTAATGTAAAGTTCAATAAATATTAATATATATTTCATTTGCTATAGGTCAGCCTGACTGGATTCTACTAGCAGATGAGATCCCCTACTCTGAGAATGGCTTCAAGTTTCCATCCCAGAGACTGAAGCAGTCAACAATATATAAATTTAGAGTCATGGCTGAGAATTCACAAAGTATCAGTACACCTGGTTACCTAGAAAAACCATTTGATTCATCAGGTAACTAAGACCCATCAGGAATAATTAACCTATTTTTGATGATGAAATAAAATCATATCACATTACTCAAGTTCACAGTTACCAAACACCATGTTAGAAATCAACTTCCAGGCTATTTACATGTCAAAATCAACTTCCATGATATTTACATGTTTAAATCAACGTCCATGCTTTTTACATGTTGAAATCAACTTCCAGGCTATTTACATGCTGAACTCAACTTCCAGGCTATTTACATGTTGCAATCAACTTCCAGGCTATTTACATATTCAAATCAACTTCCAGGATATTTACATGTTCAAATCAACTTCCAGACTATTTACATATTCAAATCAACTTCCAGGATATTTACATGTTGAAATCAACTTCCAGGCTATTTACATGTTGAAATCAACTTCCAGGCTATTTACATGTTGAAATCAACTCCCAGACTATTTACATGTTGAAATCAACTCCCAGACTATTTACTTCTTGCAATCAACTTCCAGGCTATTTACATGTTAAAATCAACTTCCATGCTATTTACATGTTGAAATCAACTTCCAGGCTATTTACATGTTGAAATCAACTTTCAGGCTATTTACATGTTCAAAATCAACTTCCTGGCTATTTACATGCTGAACTCAACTTCCATACATGTTCAAATCAACTTCCAGGCTATTTACATGTTCAAATCAACTGCCAGGCTATTTACATGTTTAAATCAACTTCCAGGCTATTTACATGTTCAAATCAACTTCCAGACTATTTATTTACATGTTCAAATCAACTTCCAGGATATTTACATGTTCAAATCAACTTCCAGGATATTTACATGTTCAACTCAACTTCCAGGATATTTACATGTTGAAATCAACTTCCATGCTATTTACATGTTGGAATCAACTTCCATGCTATTTACATGTTGGAATCAACTTCCATACATGTTCAAATCAACTTCCAGGCTATTTACATGTCAAAATCAACTTCCAGGTTATTTACATGTCAAAATAAACTTCTTGGCTATTTACATATTGCAATAAACTTCCAGGCAATTTACATGTTGAAATCAACTTCCAGGCTATATTTTACATGTCCAAACCACTTTCTATGCTATTTACATGTTCAAATCAATTTCCATGTCTTTAAGACCCATACTCAATCCTCAACAACAAGCTAGGTTTATTTGTTATTGTCCACTGCTTACTGTATCACTAAGATCACATGTTGTTGCTTGTGAATAACCCTTTAATGACCCATTATACCAAACTTTCATCATGTGTGTTACACATACATAGAGTTATAGATAGTCCCAACAATTTGAATTCTAAATTTACCATTCATATTTGGGCCAAAATAGTCAAAATACAATAATTTACTGTTTATTAATGGTTTTATTTTTAATTGATTGTTTATAAGCCAGTTCATGGTTATAACTGCGCATGTTCAGGATTGAGGTAATTTCGGGTCAAGGGGGAAGTTAGGCCCCGCCCACATTACTCTGCCACACTGTAGGCCTATGGAGAAAAAACCAAACACGTTACCCAACGTAATATTTGCCAATAACAGCTTCGTTTAGCATTTTCTATG
>JAODAF010060283.1:0-11428 GCA_027574765.1 Molpadia intermedia
CTAATACTATGATATATCTCAGTGACTGGACCCAACCTGACATATAAGTGTATAGGTGGACCACATTAGAATTGATGTAACATTACGCCATCCCGTCGGGTTTTTATAACGTAAAGAGATGTACTCGTCGATACTGAATAAATAGTACTCGCTTTATGGAAAGGTAGTAAACAAATGACGTCACATGTTTACACAATCTACCTTATCGACTCACGACGACAATGCTCGCTGTGTGTGTAATTATATATACATTAGGGACTACCCGGACTAACGTTACATAGACCTAATACATAACGCATAGCCTATATGGCACTAAAAGGAGAATCGACTGTAGGCGTGTCACTACAGCAAAACCAAACTCCTTAAATAAGAGTACAGCCATGTGTACATACACCGTATAGAAATAACTAGCAGACGACGGTGTTTTTCTCTAGCTAGTGATTACTATGCCGTCATCGGCACGTACTTGGTTTATCTCTGTGCGTCATCTAATTTGCATATTTATTACTTTAAATAATTACTCGAAAATTACTACTACAATTATTAATTAAAACTACAAATGCTGAAATCTTTTGGTTTCATTAAATAACATTGTCAAATTGTTATATATATAAGATTCAGATCAATTATCTACGTATCTATGGGTCGTTAAGAAAAACTTGTATAGCAACATAGGGGCAGCCTATATCTCTAATTATATGAGCGAGCAGACAGGATTTTTTTATAAACTGCTATAATTTCCCCACCGATTTGAGGTAACCTTTGGGAAATAAACAAGTACTCACATTTCAATCATAACTTTGTAGAACATACTTAAAATGACTGCCTTTTCTATAATTGGAGGAAACAGCCAATTTAGACAAATTAGTATGATTCTAACGAGCACGTGTTTATATAATGTAGGTATTGAAGCATATACCCCAAGCTATACTACTAAACACTTTATTCTATGTGTACTATTATTCGATGGGGTTTAGTATAATAAAGAGTTATTATTTATCTAGAGTTAGTAGAAGTAGTATAGTTTCGGATAAAATTAACAAAACATAGAAAAAACGTATTTCTCTGTAGCATTTTCGTATTATATTTCACCATAGAACCCAAATATGCGACAAAGGCAAATATATGTGCTTCAGAATGCAACATTTGAAATACAAATAGCTCGAAAATAATGTTGCACTCGCGTTAAATCTTGAAATCGCTTTAAATAAGGATTCATTCTACAGTAATTTTCCAATCATAGTTTTAGAAATTGGTCCAGCTATCGTATACTTCGATGCATGTATAGTCATGTGACCGTGCGTGTCCATTACCCAAGTGGCATAACCAGAACTAGCTCATTTTGTATTGGAGGGGGTTTCAAAGATCGCACAATGGTTACGCCACTGATTTACCCTTCCAAGTTTTTTATTATTTTATATCTTGTTGTGCAGATACAAACGGAGTTGTTCAGATACGTTTGCAGGCTGTGCTCATATGAATTTTGCACAAACTCTATTAAATCAGAGTAGAAGAGGGCAACAGAAAAGTAGATTTGGAGCATCTAGTCCTGGCAAAAGAAATTTTCCTGATAATAATTTTGAGTGAGCCAATAATCCCAGAAAGCCAAACCATTACTATTCATAACTATTCATAACTATTCATAACTAAGCGATCGCGTCGCATCATTTCTTCGCAATATAATATTTCTACATATTTTCTGTTTTGGTTTTGGTCATTCATCCGATGGCAAGAAAAACAATCTTTTTAACAAATTACTACATCATTACTTATTTTTTGCTAATCAAAATCTCCATCTATAATTCAGTTAGTTAATTTTAATGTTATTTGTAACAAAGCATTACCGCAGCTCAAAAAACCGGGAAAAAGATTTACTAAGAGTCAGTTTAAGGCATATATCAAATCAAAGCCCACATTTGTCTGCGGAGAAATGATATAATAAAGCTTAAATTAAGTTGGTTGCCAATATAACCATTGATAATTGAATATTCTACATGCAATTAAGAAAACGAAGCGAATTGATTGGCTAAGAATAGTTATGGTTTGGCTTTTATTCACTGTTTATTTTTATCACCTGCATGTCACACTCTATATAACGCACTACTGCATGTTTATGTTATTTTAAAGTTTCAGTAATGGTTCGTCGTGAGTTAAGTATATACTTTACAGAAACCCAACGCATTAAATTGCTTTGGGTCCGAGTATTCCGAATATATTTGAATTTAAGAAGATTAAATGAAATTGGTAAAAATTATATGATCTAATACCAATCAAAGGTAATTAATACATTATGCAACAATGTAACGGTGATAGGCCTATACTTATTGTAAAATTGGATGATTTGTATACTTAAACGCAATCCAGGAGAAAATACCATTTGGAGAGTGCCGCGTTATGGGGGTCAAAGGGATTCTTGTCCATCTTTGAGAAAGGGTTTCATACACTCCATGGGTTCTTAAGGTTCTCAGTTAAAGTTTCCAAAGGAAATGTCAAAGGAAATCAATGGGAAACCCAAAGAGAACTTTTGAATTCAACCCAAAGTGTAAAATGAAATTTTCTACTGGGAGTTGCGGGATGAGAGGGCACCAAACAAAATAGTTGAAATTTATTTGGTGAAAGATCGTCTCTAAGGGGTTGTCAATTTGTCTAATTAATAGTGCTTAAATGCAGAGTAAATATTATGTTATACCACGCATTGTAGTTAGGTTTGGTATATACAGTGGCGGGGCAGAAATTTTTGGCGCTAAAATATCCTTTAACATAATAATTAACCTGCGGTTTAGCAACAGTTCAAATCATCGCGCCGTAATCGCCCGCAATACACGGCAATAGTAATACAGCCTAACGATAAAAGTATAGGCTAACGTAACATGTGCTAGGTTAGCTTACGCAATAAATCTTATGACGACATAGCCGATAATACCGAAATCCTATAGGCGTTGCACAAGCAACTGACGCGCAGAGAATGAGAAGTTGCTTTCTAAATACGAGGATAAGGCAGTACGGTATAAATGCAAATAAAGAGGAATAACAGCAACATTTAACTCGAATAAAGCTACCCGGTGGCTTGCGAGAGAACAACTTTTGCAGTGCGATGTGAAGGCGTCGGTGGTTAGCAACAAAGCTATTTAGCTAACGTGTGCAGGGGGCACCTATATAAAAAAATACCATCTCCGCATGTCTACGTCGCAATACATAAATGCATAAATGTATCGATACCAGGAACCTCTATCTGTTCTTTTGTCATCCTGATTGCCGTTAGACTAAATCACAGTTTTTACTCAGTCATTGGAAAGTTGGTCCAGGATGGCAAACGAGTGTGCGTGTATGCATGTGTGTATGTGACGTAATCAAATGATAACTTGGATATATGAACTTCATTCTCGATATTTGGGTGCCCACATTAAGTACAAATACCCATTAATTTTAGTCGAGTTCAAAGGCCATTTGATATCAACAGTGGTAAAATTACACCGTGAAAATCATGATCAGGCTAACTCAACTTGGAGTAATCTCATAGTTGGTGTGCAGGTTGCTTATATTAAGTACAATAAACCTTTAAAAAGCTTTATCAGGCTACCTCAATAATGCCAACTTGGATTAACGTCTTATCAGTTTGGTATGTTATGTTCCTTAAATTTAGTACAAAAGTTATTTTGCCACTTTGAAAGCTTGGTTTAAAATAGCCTACATGGTAATAATGGAAACATCGTAATCAACGTGATGGCAAGTATATGTTATCATATTACATGTGCAGTACACAATCTATTTTTGGCTTGGTAGCAGTCAAGTATCAACATTGACAAAACTAGAAAAAACCTTGGAAGTTGGAGGTTTTATGGCAAGGAATCACAAGCCTTTCTGGCTTAAATATTGACACCTATAGAGAATATTTATGTTTTTGCTAATATATTTATTAATCAATTGTTTGATTTATTTTGAATTTTGTTTTCTTTAAATATCAGAGAGAAAAGGCGTCACGCAGGATGTGAAGGTTTTGGCGGATGTGCGTCGCTGAAAGCAGGAAGGGATTTAGTACGCGCGATGCTACGACAACCGGGTAAATTTGGAGCCGGTGGACCTGGAAAGAAATAAACGTTTAATGCATTAAAAAGGTGACGAATATACATACTAATATTTAATATATATATATATAGGTATGAATAGTGATTATATATATATAAAGTTAAATTTTTAAATCCACGAAACATGAAATTCAGCCAGAACCACGATGGGAATGATTTGTGGCAGCTATTACCATTAAAACATTTGTTACTAATACCTATTCTTTGAAGTAAAATAACGTTAACATATATATATATATATAGTAGTAAAAGTAATAGAATTAACGTTCTAACTAGTTAAATATATAATTGACATATATATATATATCGTAATAAATACGTTTATAAATTGTTTGCGTTAATCAAAGACTATGATAATTAACTTGTAATATTTAAAATATTTAAAATTTTGATCACTTTGGGCTACACATTAGATGGATTAATTGGATTTTCACGTAAGTATTTACTTGCTCATAAATGGGATCTTGCTTCGATTTTTCTGTCCATAACCCGATCTTTATGTTTACACGGCATTTACGCATAGTCAGCACAATGTGCACCGAGTGGTAATGTATTGTGAGAAACTACATGTTGCCTCACTGTCAATCCCGCTAATACACTGCATTGGGCATCATCACGCATTTATATTGTTAAGTCATTACAGTACATAAATTTATATACGTATTGGTAAATATAATAATCGAGTGCCGGAATACCGCCGATGTACGAGGTCTGAATTTTGCACCAAGTATAAATACTACTTTAATATCCCAATCCAATGCGAGCTCTCCGTGACGTCATGGATGAATTCCTGTGACGTCGTGTATAATGAAAATATTAATTTGTTTTACCTACTCATGGACCTGTGGGAGGTCGGAAACTGTTTTCAACCAGTGACCCATATGAATATAAGCTACATCAGTTACCTCAACCCTTGAATGTGGTGTGGTTCACACAACACGTTTGGGTATATACATGGTTGATTGATGGGTCCTACGTGACAGTGTTATAACCCACATAATGAGATCACGCTTCACTCACGCCCATATAATAAAAAAGAACAGATGGGCCACCTGACACTTTTATTACCAGCATTATTATTCTTATTATCATCATTTTCTTAATATTATATTTGTCGTTTGTCTTTATTTTAGGACATCATCCTCTGCGGGTACTTGGATTGCCCCTTTGTTACTACTAACACACAAGTAGTACCCTGCTACGTCGGGACAATATTATTTCAAATGGCTGTCATTATTTCGCATATTCGAAGAATCATGTTACCTTATCAGTTTAGGCTGTGATGGACCTTTGTTTTCATGTTATAGAGGGGTTGCAGTTGCTTTACTTTCCACAGTGCTACTAGACACTAATAGACAACGTGACGTGTGTCACGTTGGTCACTCCTTAGTATCTACACAGAATAAAAATAAATATACACAGCTTAAAATAATTGTCTGACATTGTGTCACCGCTAATAATTATGACGTCACATGCAAACCCGTTCTGCTAATTCATGGATTATTGTACAATATTACGTTACCGTTCATAGTATACGGTAAGTGTGTTGATCCTCATCTTATACCATTCGTGATGGAGACGTCTCAAGACATACAGCTTGACATTCCACTGTCATAGGATTAGGTGGCTATTCCGGACTTAAAGTATGACTACCAACCGTAAACACTTAGCTAATGATACAACGACAATGTTTAGCCCAGTTAACCGAGCTAACCGATAGCAGGATAGTGAATGTAGATAATAAAGAACACTGCATTACATTAATAGTTTACTCTTACATTGTAGAGCTTATAATCATATAATACACACGTGTAGAGTGATATAGATCTACGTTAGTTAAGAGCACGACATTATGTTTTGTTTTTTCATTATTTAAAGCTTTATTAAAATACTTGAAGACAGTGTTAGATAACTAAAGATGTAATATGATTTAGTATAATGTAATGCGCATTACTTTTACTTTATATGCATAGTTTGTTACGTATACGAAGGTATTCCATCTAACAAAATTATGATTCGATAGATGTCCAAATACAATCACTCGTGGTAAAATGATTATGTTAATAATGTACAATTCCGATTGATAGTGCGTTCCATATTCTTAACTTTGCAAACGACAGTTTCACAAGATGTATAACAACCCAATTTCGCTCACATGTATTCAAAGGCTTAAACTCTGTACTACCGTTTAACTGCATTATGGCGCGTACAAGTATTAATAAGTTGAATTGGGCTACTGAATTAGGCTACAACATGCAAACGACATGGCGTAATAGCCAGGTGTATCATGATTCTAATGAGATAGTGCTCGTAATAAACTATAAACATTTTAAAGCATAAAGTATTTGGCAATACACAGATTCATCGACAAGCTGCCTCCATACTATACTAACATGCTAGCCAGTCCGTTGAATCGTTGAAGGGTTCAGAACTTTGGAACTCATAAATGTATAAGCAAACGACAGTCCGTGAACAAAAAGAAAAATAACATTGTAATTGTTTTCAAGTAGGGATTATATTACCTGCGATGGAGCATTTTATTTTTAGAATGTATTTGAAATGGTTTTAAAGGATTATGCAGAATCATCGATATGATAAGGTTTCCTTGTTAACCTACCTACCTGAAATGTTAATATAAATATAAGTTTGATGTAAGTTCTTATTAATAATTGATATTAAAGTTATCAGTTAGGCGGGCGAATAGTCTAGTATCACATGCACAGAATGAATCAGTTATCCAGTTACTAAGTTATATTTGTAACGTCTGTCGATTGTTCAATCAATATACCTTTATTAATTTGAAAGTCATATGAAATATAAACAATTTGAAGTAACCATTTGAGTGTCCTTTCTATGACTGTTAAGCGACATATGTTTGTATTTTATATACCTTTATTAACAAATGCTTCAGTAACCGAAGTAAGAGTGATCTTCCTCTAAACCAAAGAATGGGCTAAAACATAATGAATTGTTAGTTTTATGATCAATGAGTATATAATATGTGAGCAGACTGAATAATCAAGAGTACATTTCATACGTCTGATACTTTTGGTCGATCATGTAGTTCATGAGAGCCGATATGGGAAAGAATTATTTTATAACGCTTCTTTCTAATATTTCAAAACAAGGATATTATTATTATAGGCTCTTTATATTACGTTTTGCATGATTATACCAGCGTCGTCTAAGGGAACAATGGCCCAACCAGTACGATTAAACTATAGACTATCAACAAACACCTTGAACGCAGCTGAAACCAACTACGCTTTCCTAATGGAAAACGCAAACAGAACCAAAACAGTACAGTTTTTAAATTGTAATCAGTTTTAATATTTTGTAATAGGAGAACTCCGAAACCACCACCGCTCAAAACCTCAAACCAAAAGTAGCAAGGAGCAAAATAGTCACTTAGCGAACGTACAAATCAAGAGAAACTTACACTTTTCGTCTCAAACAAATTTACGTATGGCAAATCACTTTCATTATTTACCAACGACCATTAGGATGTAGACAATGAAGTGCGCCATCAACTCCTTCTTGCCTATATATATATATTTAGTGCACTTATCACTATGGTGTTTCGGTGTGATATGCTATTGAACTGACAGATTGAGCTCGTAAAGAACAACTCTACTTGAGCTGATGTATCCAAACAAACAGGCAATGTTATTGACCAACAATATAAATTTATAAATGCTTCAGAATAAACAAAATATTGGGAAAAAAGTTCAACTGACACACTTTAAAATTTAATCGAACTAACTCGAAGGGAATTAAAATAAAATTGATAACACATGCATGGACATAGCTATAACTACATATACGATCAAACTAAAATAGATAATGAAAACATAAACCCATATAGCTCACACCAATTACAAACTCATCTCGATAGTTAAAATTGTATACAAGTGTAGTTTTAAATGAAACTTAATTATACCAACACATTACATCAATTAAGCGAAATACCAATAGATTAATTTTTAGTTTGTCTTCAATCATGATAATCCAATATCGTGTTAAATATAATGGTACACATCGAAGGTTGCTTAAAATTTAAGCATTTGGTTTTTAAGCAACATGTACGTAATGTTGTTCAGTACGCCCAGCAAAACATCAGTTGCTTTACTAAATCAACATTAGCAGTTTGTTTAATTAACTTATAGTGAGAGTTATGCTTTCCTCAATTCCAACATAACAATAATTGAGTATTATACCATATTACTGATCCATCATTGCATATCCTGCCCTGTGATTGGTGTCCGTTAATTACACCATAAACTGACAGTTTTGCCCTTTAGTATGCAAAAACCCTAACAACTAAGGACTTTTTGGGGCACATTAGTTTTTTTGTTAAATGTTGTTATAGGTTACGCCCTGAAATAAAAAAATACAAAATTCTTAAGTGTATGCATATGGTGTGCACCAATGCAATACAACTCTCTATCTAGGCCACTATATTGTTATGCCTTACCTTAAGCTAGGCCAAGCCAAGCTAGCTATATCCAAGATAGCTATATTTAGTGAACTACTGTCACTACCATCATCCGACCTCAAAATATTTGGATCCCGTTGTTTGTTTAATGTTAGTCAAATTATAACTAACCGCTAGTTCACTGTAATCTTAACATCCTATAACCTAGTCTAGCTATGCATATTTGTGTTAGGCCTAGCTCTACCAACTCGGTGTAACATATTAGCCTATAGGCAGGTTATAGCCTAGACCTAACCTAGGCTAATTAACGTTCGACGTAGGCCTAGCCTAGGCTTCTTAACAATTGATCAGTGTTGCCTCAAACGTCGATGTGCTGACATGACATGAGGCAAACATTGGCCTTAGATTAACATTAACAAACCTGTCTGTGAGTAAAATTCCTGATAAACATTTAAGGCAAATATTTTGCTGACTAGCTAGCAGGACTTTACGGCTTTTACAGTGAAATAAACATTCCGCTGGGATCAGCTGTTATTTGTTGAAAGTTTGATGACCTTTGGCCTTACGATAACGTTATATGTTGGACGTTGTGATTGGTTGACTACATAGCCTATGTGCAATATATATGTGTGTGTATACAATATATGCCTAGTATTAGTTTGTCTATATAGTTTCTACGTAGGATAAGAAAAAAATTGCATTATTTGATGCGACCAGAAATTGCTTTGAAATGGAGGTATGGAGACCGTCATATCCATGTACTAAATGCTGCATTCTGATTGGCTCCCAACTGCGGTTTATTGTACCTGCTAAGGTCGTTAAAATATATACCGTCATGCGCAGTTTATGGACGCCTATAACCATATTCACAACAGCATGTGCAAGTGAGCCACTATCGCTAGCGTGTCATCATCCCTTTGTGACAAGTATATATTTCACGAATTCAATTAAAATCGTAAACAACTTTATTCCTCGCAATAACCCCATTTATTTATTACGTAAAAATGGCTAAGTTCACTTTGGAAAGTGCTAATAAATCTCTCAAATCCTCAATCCGTTGTGTCCGGAACTAAAGATGATTGCAATGACGTGAACATGGCACAGCGGTTGTTTAATGACAATTGCATTACACCCTCTAGTCTACGTATACATTTTGCACAGCGTTGTTTACTGTAAAAGAAACGGCAAAACGAATAAACAGTATTTGTGTGTGTACAATAAAATCGCATACATACGTACCTGGATTGGCCGTGAGATTATATTTATCCAGTCATTATTCTAAGACAAAAGTTCAAGAAGCCAGTCATGTACGTCCTTCCACACCGTGAGTATTGTGTCTGAAAATAAACCTGAATGTTTCTTGTCTATTGTTGGAAAGTCCGGATAGACTGATATTGATTTTGCAGTATATGCAACCAGGGAACGATTCAACATAGGCCTACGTTATTTTGAGCAAGTTAGTGTTATCAATTTGAATTAGCCTTCTAAATGACATTGTGAATTGATGTATCTCAATATAAGCCTCAATGTATGTTATGTTTTATTATGCTATGGCATCACAGAACGAACTTGGTATTTCTCGTATACAAATATTATGCGCGGTATGACAACTTGCCACTAATTACCGAACGTTTTCCATCATCACATGTTTGTATAAATTGTGCGTCATGACTACAGGACATGTATGATGTCATATCAAACTTGTCAGATACTCGTCTAATTTATTGCAAAAATGTGAAGTTGCACAACAAACAAGCGCGTTAGCGTTATTTGTATATGATCCAATACATAACATATCATGTTGCACGCATACTACACGCGGAATATCTTGCATATTGTCACGGGATAGCGAAAAGAGCAGCCAATCATGTTTCTATGTAAATAGTTACTAAATACTGTGATTGTGAGCGTACCCTATTGTACGCGCATGAATTTAGAAATGAAGAAAACGAACGTGATCGAACGTCTGATGTACCCAAAGGTTAACATGATGATTGCGAGCGCGTAAGTATACGCAGCATACCTTCGCGTGTAATGGTAAACTGGAACTACGCCACCAGACTGGACAGACCAAACAAATAATGCAGTTTGGATTCTAATCAGATAGTGAGTTCGCAATCTTGATTACTCTCCAGCCCGCAATTGCTAGTGTGTTTGCATGTCGTCTGCCCTCGAACTTCTGTCACCCACTTTGCGGTGATGTTAGGTCCGCCTGCCCGCTGGTGTCTGTCTTTGGAACTTTCGTCGCGACGCGATCATGGGACAGCGGTGCATACTCCTTATTTTAAGGCAAGATTGTCTCATGGTTCTCCATATTGGACATCATCTGGGCCGCCGTTACCCTTTCACCCCCAAAGTCTCCTTCGTGGCTTTAATTACCGCTTCCAGCTGATCGATGGTGAATTTTAATAACCAGAAACAAAGCCAATAGGAGAGAAGAAAAACCTTACAAATCTAAACATAAAAACGCCTCATGTCTTTCACCAACTCAGTCTACCAGACGACTACTTCAGTCACACGGACATTCATGTGGACTACAACATATAGCATGAGACCTCAAAGAGAGTATTAATCAAGCTGGTCTACTTATAGGTTTCATTACAATACTATAGAATAAAAAAATCTGCCGTTGTCCTACAGCTTGTGAGCAAAACCTACATATACATTGGCCACTCCCGGCCTGCCATAAAGACTAATTCGTATCAACGAGTTCTATACACTTGACCCGAGTAGGTGAACATCAATTAACATAAGTCATGACCACCATAGGCAGTACCAGTGGTGTAACTAGAGGGGGCAGGGCCGGGGCGAAAGCCCCCTCTCAGAAGCCTCGCCTGATGCTCCCCCCCCAATGAAATGTCAGTTGCTCAAAGCCACACACAAACACAAATTTTGCCCCCTCTCTCAA
>JAODAF010060394.1:0-11427 GCA_027574765.1 Molpadia intermedia
AATAGGGTTCTTGTACTCAATATGGGTAACCTACACACCAACTATGACATTAATCCAAGTTGGCATTATTGAGTTAGATTACAAGCAGCTATCCGCACACACATACACACACACAGACACACACCTTCATGATCGCATAGATTCCATTCGCCTTCGGCAAGGAATCAAAAATGAAAATTCTTGAACATGAATTTACATTAAAAACTGCAAAATACTGCACCAATTTGCATCCAAGCCACCCTAATTATTCAAAAAATTATCAGGGGGACATGACCTCCCCTTAGACGGCGTTCAAGTTCCTATCAGATGGGAAAATGATACCCCCAGTAAGCAACCTGGCTATTGGCCTGTAAAGAGTTGTCCATATACATGTAAAAGTAAAATTTATTTTTTGTAACATCAAAAATATTTTAAGAAATGCCACAATTATTGCTAAAGGCAAAGGCAATTCCCTCATAACATGCAATGGCGAACTTTCAGATTTGAAAATTTCAGATTGAAAAATATTTCAAATTAGCCTTTGATATCCTGCATGCGACATTACTACTCTAAATCTGTGTCTATGAACAACATTCCATAGTTAATTTCTCATTCTGCCCTTAGCATAAACTAACAGTAAAACATTTCCAGCTGGTTTGCCATGGTGATGTCATGGTTGCCAGATGGAATATTTAAGGATTACTATATTAGTACCTCCTGAATGGAAGAATAGTATTAAATGGAATTTTTTCCTTGAAGATGCATAAGTTACAGTAATCCTAAGTAATAATTACTATTAAGGATGGCCTCCCCATCGTTTTAACTGGTCAGTGACGAATCCAAGTATTCAAGATGGGAGGGCATGCACCACTACTTTGTGGAAGGCCAACCTGGCTTTGGTGTACGGTCTTGTGAATATTTTATATAATTAAGGGTTGCTTAGATGCAAAATGTGTCATCTTTCAAAACAAATATACATTCAAGAATTTTATTTTATTATAATTTTGGCACTTAAATAGGTCTGCTGATATTAGGCCCTGCCTCACCCTCAAACCATATCTGCTATAGCTATAGGAAGAGTGTGTGGGGTAAATGTGACATGTTGCTTGTTCACTTGATCCTGTGTATATTAAAAGACAAAAAGAATCATAATGCATGTTAGGCTTTCAACTTTTCTAATTATTTGCTCAAATGTTTTTAACTACAAAATATTAAACATCAGAATTTTATTCTGTTCATGATAACAACTGGTATGACATTGTTGCAACAGCCAATATACAATAACGACATTTTGAATGCCTGTTTAATGAAACATACAACTCTAGCCTAGGCGTAAGCATTGAAGATATGAAAGAATGACCTTTGACACAATTATATTGTGTTGAGCAACTTACTACCCCTAAAACATGGAAATATTCAACATTACAATATTATATAAGAAAATACTACATATACATCTTATATAAGAAGCATGACACAACAGAAAATGGAACTATAATTTGAATTTTAATCTGGAGAGAGGGCCAGAGATGTATAGCACACAACTATAACAAATACTGAGGAACAATCAAGGCACAAGATATCTCTTCCATAGATTTCACTAATATCAGACATTTGTTGAGAAACCCAAACATATAACCATCATCATTCAGGTACTTACTATTATTTTTCTTTAACTCCTCGCTTACCACCCCTCACCCCTCCCCCATCAAATAGAAAAGAAAAGGAACAAAAGGGTTGAGGTATACCCTGTACAATAATGGTGGTCATGTAAAAAAAGTTACTAAATAAATTTGGCTGATGAACAACAACATTCATGTGATAACATTCAGTAAAGGTTTCATTTGTGTTAGTCCTCCTTTAGGTCCTCGTACTGATGCCAGGCATACAATAATATACACATATCATCCAACCCAAGCCATAGTCATGTGCAGAGGTTAAAATGAGCAACTTTTGGATGTAAAATACATGATCATCATCGAATGAACTGCAAACAACCATCAAAGTGGAAAACAAGTGGAACCAACTTCTCCCATTTATACTGCCCCTCTATACCACCAATCGACACCACCCAGATACATCACTCCTCTATACAACCCAGCTATATCACCCATCTATACCACCCAGCTACACCACTCCTCTATACCACCCAACCATATCACCCTCTATATTATCCATTTACACCACCCAGCCATACATACCTCTATATATATACCACCCAACTATACAACCACTATATACCACCCAGCTATACATGCCTCTATACCACCAAGCTATACCACCCCACTTTACCACCCAGCTATACCACATTTATTATCACCCAGCTATATCATCCCACTATACCATCTTATAGGACTACAATTGCACCATTCTCTTTATTGCACAGACTATACCATGTAGATGTCAATAGTATCTCACTCTACCATGCTGCCTGTTTTTTTGTTCACAAAATGTGGTCATATATGTTCATACTGGAGCCTCACATCATAATGATTGACCAGGATATGTATTACTATATATCTGCACTGTTACAACACCAATATTTGTCTTCAAGAGCGATGCATGAAAACAATTCTCTGCTATAGTATGGGTTAGGAAATCACTATCCTCATATTCAACCATTTGATAATGGACAAACAAGCCTTCTCTCCATGTTCAGGTGATGACAACGTACGAGTGTTTAATACCTTCTGGTTCCAATTACTAACATTTAACATCTTCATCCATAGAGTATTCACTTCTCATAGGCAATGTGTCTGAAGTAAAATCATTAATCACAGTGAAAACTGATTTACAGTCATGCTGAAGGATTCGTTTCAATGTACCAGTACCCCTCCAACCCCCCCAAATAAACACCTCAGCAAACGCATGACAATCAACCAATGATGCATTCAATCTAAAAGGTGTTTCCTCCTTCCTGTATATGCTTTACTAATGAATAAAATGCCACCTGGTAGTTAGTAGCATAAGCCAGCTCAGCTCAGCAGCTGTCATAATAAACAGCCATAGCATACTTTGCATAAGGTCACAGATACTGCAATGAATTTTGTTATCAATTAATAGAAGTCTTGGAGTGAAAACTGATGGAAGCTTCTGAAAGGTATTTCATCGATTTGATAGGACATTGATGGTAGATTAGCTATAATCAAGAGGAATGTTCCAGAGTTGCAATCCAAACAAACCAAACAATTAGCATGTTCTTGAGAATACCAAGACACCAGGGAATGGAAAGTAACATAACACTTATTTAGTGACAATTAAAAAGAAATGCTGTCATGTTACAATACAGTAATATTATCAATATAAAATCTGTTTTAAATTTGATAAAAAAAATGTACATGAGTACTGTATAGACCTCATTTAAAAACATGACAGGAACAACATAGCATGCCCAAATTGATTTCCAATCAAACGTAGTACCCGATGAAAATATAACAACTCAGAAATGGAACACCTCGCATTTATGGGTAGATTTCAACTCGAGTTCACTCCTTACACAAGAAATGAAAACAAAACATCATTTTGGCTCAATTATATCTTAGTTCTCTTTGCCTCAGTTACTGCCTATCTACCAATATGATTTTGATGGATAAGTGAACCTTTACTGGTTCGAGGAGGCTAGGTTTTAAAAATACCCCAAATAGAACCCTCGAACTACATCTCACTTGACCTTTGAGGATATGTTAGCATGAAAATACATGATATCAGTCACATGACTGATGGATACTGTGTAAAAGAAGGTTATATACAAACTTCAAAGTAACTGTATGAAAATGGGGTTAGGGTAAGGATATGAATAATTCCAAGGCACTATCCACACACATATTAATTCAGTATATAAGAGACATCTCAAAACTGGTTGATCCTTTCTGGCACTCCTGCCCTACTAATTATTAACTTTCCATAGTTAATAAAACCTCATACTAAGTAGACATAAGATCAAACTTATAATAACATGAAGTCAGCTTCTAAGATTTCAAAAGCCTAATTTGCATCATATTTTCTTACTTTAGAAGTCTACTCCATTTCCAAAACATTTCTCAATTCAACTTACAGATCCTCATATTCTGGTAATCAAAATGATACATAAGGCATAAGCATTTCTAACCTGATTATCATCTCAACGAGCTGCTGTACAGATCTTCATTTTAACCATCAGGTATAAGCAACATTCTGGGTTACATTTCTAACCTGATTATCAATTCATTTAACTGTTATACAACATATTCTAGTAATCAGAAAGATACCATCAGGTATAAACAACATCCCAAGTTACATTTCTAACCTGATTATCAGCTCAATTGGTGATAATGATGATTGAGTAACTACCATAAAAATAAATATTGTTCGGTTTGTGAGATATATGCCATAATAGTTCATTATTTCTAATGTACAATGTCACTGCAACCGAAAGCGAAAAGTTTTTTTTGTGGGTGGGGGTGGGGTGATAGGACTTGTAGTTTTACTAAAATCAATGTTGGTACAATCAGTAAAACTTTGATCTTTCAAATATGCAAACACCACTTAAAATAAATAAATAAAAAACAAAGGAAATACCCCATACATTACAATGCCTAATATAGTGTTTAATGTGATGCCATTTCTAGACTTGTTCAAGTCTTCTATCATTCATCTGAAAGACACGAAACACCAGTATAAAGACAGCTGCAACAGGACCGTTTAAACACTTTGTGACAGTTGTTCTTATTAATTTCTCTTTCATAACAATTGAAAGGGAAGGAATACTTACTGCAAACATCCTGAGAGGAAGTTTACAGGTAGGGGCAGGTAAACTCACCATGTTTACTCCATCCCCTCCCTCACCCAACCTGTAATCTGAATATTTATTATTGGTTGTGTTCATGATTCACTCACATAAAGAATATACCACTACGAGGACATTAAGTTCAATTAAATATAATGATTAAAATCAGATAATAAAAAGTAAGATTGTTTAGAATTAAAAAGGTTAAACTTAAAGCATTCTTAGGGTCATTCTAAGAAGTGGCCTCTTTAAAAAATATATTATATTTAGCATTTAGGAACTACATGCTTAACAGACAACCAAAGAGAAACAGAAAGCTTGTCTTGAAATGCTTGTTAGTTATTCATACAGCTGCTGAGTGAATTAAATTATAAAATAACAACTAGAAAGAACATGGTCGGCTATCTACATGAAATTACTACTTAGCTGCTTTTGCATGTTGCTGGAAACAAAAATATTGCACGTTAAAATAAGTCTGAACAGCAGCAAATAGTAGTAGTTGGGGGATTAATTCCCTCACAACACCTATCTCCTGCTTCTGTTTATGCTTCTGATCTTTAGGAAAAGTAAAATAAAGAAATCAGGCAATCAACCACAACTTATTGCCAATGCCGGTTTTTTGTTGGCACTCCCAATGCCAAAAATTATGATATAGAGTATACCAGGCAAAATGAAATGTAGGGAAATAAACCATTAGTTTTACTTAAAGTCACGGAAGACTCCCCTCCCCACCTCCTCCAAGAATTTTTACCATCTAGTGGCTGTTGGTGGTCCACCTGTAACATGTTAGCAGCTTCAACTATACATTACCACTGCATTACCTAAGACATACCATCAGTGGCTTTCATGGCATTTTACCATCTAGTGGCTGTTGGTGATTCACCTGTGACATGTTTGTAGCTTCAACTATACATTATCACTGACATATGCCACTAGTGGCTTTCATGGCATTTTACCATCTAGTGGCTGTTAGTGGTTAACCTGTGACATGGTTGCAGCTTCAACTATACATTATCACTGACATGCCACTAGTGGCTTTCATTGCATTTTACCATCTAGTGACTGTGTTGGCGGTCCAACATGTTAGTAGCTTCAACTATGCATTACCACTTCATTACCAAAGACATGCCATCAGTGGCTTTTATGGCATTTTACCATCTAGTGGCTGTTGGTGGTTCACTTGTAACATGTTAGCAGCTTCAACTATATATTATCACTGACATGCCACTAGTGGCTTCATGGCATTTTACCATCTAGTGTAATACTGCATTACCACTGACGTGCTATCACCAGTGGCTTTGGATGGCATGAAAGGTGCCAAGTCAGCTGCTGATGGACACAAATTGTCCTGGCCATGACACTACCAATGAATCAACTTATTCAGGGAATCAGGGCATCTTTAGACTGGTTATTATGACATTACCATGAGCTGAAGATGTAAAATGTTTCACTTTGATTAAAACAGAATATAGTAGCAACACTAGAACAATGTACAGAGCAGTATACAACATAAGTCATCATACAACATACTTTTAATTAAAAATATTGGTAATAGCTAGTACAAACCAATATACCAGTCTAGTAACTCATATGTTCCTATTAGTGTTCCTATTAGTGCTTGTTCATCAGCACAAAAACACTAGGCCAAATATATCGCAATGAAAATGATGTGAACAACTGAATGAGAGGGTGAAATGTATGTAAATATACCACTTGAGTTGTATATCATCCTACATATTTTACTATGGTATAGACAAAGAATAAGATGACAGCAATGATAATAATATCCAAACTATCAACCAATGTTTTTTTAAATGAAACTGATATGTTACCTTTACCAACTGCTATTACATGCTACGTTAAAGTGTATCAGTAGGGTGTGTATCAGTAGGGGGCACATCGGATGTGGGAGTGTGTGTGTGTATATATATATTGTAACGCTGGGGCTGTAACAAGACAGCATGAAGGTGGCTTTGTGCTACAGCACCAGCGTTACACTATTATATATTGCAATATATGTCAGAATACAGATTGATACAGAAAATACTGTAAATATAAACAAAAGTGTGCAACTAGTATATTACCTAGTTAAACATATTTTGTTAGCAGGTATGAAAGTTGAGATGGGGAATGAAGGCCAAGAACTATATATTTGGGGGGAATATCTTATTACCTGCCACCTGCCCCCTCCCCAATTGCCGTCATCATATATCAGCAGCAGTTAGTTTGTAGGCATTTTTATCAAACAACTTGAAAAAGTGTATCAACCACATACTGTATCTACATCATGTACTATCCCATTCTAATTGTGATGGTTGGTTAAGTTTACAGTGTCTGCATAATAAAGTAGGGTAATGAAAAAAAAGGGAAAAAAAATGCCCATAGACTGAATTTGTGTGATTATAAATCTTTCCTGTCATTGTAACTAAAAGTCAAGTGTAATCAAGATGAATCCAAGCAAATCTCAGTTGATATTTACATATATATTCTTTTTACAAATTGTGACCAAAATATTATTAATATTGAGTGAGCTACTATATTATATTTCTACTAACATTATATCTTTCTTACAAAATGTTTTTCAATCAGTTTGGCCTTATATGGCCAGACTTGAATATCAAAGAGTCCTGTATTTCATCATATTGTTGGGTCCTTAAAATGAGTTTGTAGTTATGTTGGTGTTGTGGCACACCATGGGCAGAAGTACAGGGCTCTTAATTACACCATCCATACAAGTTGGTTGCCCTTTAAATTTCAAGAAACTAACAGGTAAATATGACTGGCCAAAATTAGTGTGTAGCTGTTTCTGCTGCAGTAACATCCTCAATTAAGCTAATCGTAGTTTAATATTTGTAAACAGCCGGCTTTGCTCTTGTATAGAGACATCTATTGTTCACTGCTAGTGCAGCCTATAGCTGTGATGTTGTTTGCTGTGACTGCATGTGGCCAGGGTTTAGTCATGTACTTTGGATAACATTACAATATAATGAATTGATTTCACCAGATCTGGTGACCATTCAGAATACAAGAAGTGCATATTTGATATTTTGTGTGAAATAATGTGTGCACTACCTGGTAGTGATACAAAATATCCGCGTAACACTCCAAGATGCCAGCATCTGAGAAAATGTCATAGTAATAAAATGTTGGTATGTTAAAATTTATCACTGCATTCCCCACCCGGGCCCCCCCCCTCCCCCAAAGAATTGTGGGGTCAGTTAGCTTTATATAAGCTCAAAATGGGCTCTGCTAATAGCTAATCCCATAGGGCACATTTCAAGGATGCTATGACAGTTGGTATGTTGACATCCCAAGATCTTACCTTCCAATTCACCAGATCCCAACCATTTCGATATCAACATGTTTTGAAAGTTCTTTACAACACCCACACTGAACCCAATAAACAGAGTTCAACAGATGTATAATATGTGGAGGTGTCATGAAAATCCTGGTAATGTCTGTAAATGTCTGTATGCATGTTGATAAACTATATGGTAGATATTTAGCCAATTTTCGATACCAGAATTTTTTTATGATAATTAAGGAAAACTAAAATTGTTGTTATTATTAGATTAAATATATTTAGATACAGTATCGTCAGGATAGCTAAAGCATGTCTCACATTATGGTTACATCACATTACGTCACTAACGGCAGTTTTAGATGGAGTATGGACTAAATATATACATTAATTCTATGAACTCAAAATGTTTCAACTTTAAACTTGAAATTTTGACTTTCAAGTTTAACTTGAAATTTTGACTTTAAACTCAAAATATCAAGTTTGCAAGGACCAAATTTTGAGTTTGTAGAATTAACATATAATATATATATTTACCTGTACCAACTAAATACCACCATAGTTTCCTGTCCAGGTCCACAAAATGTATTACTATAGTGACTAAAGAGTTAGTGTATGATGGATGTACAGGTATTGTAAAGCAAATCGCCTAAAATAGTTTATTTATTGGTGAATTTAACCTTTCTATTTTGGCTACATAATTTACGGGTAACCTAGTTTCAAAAACTGAAAAAATTGATAGATTTGGTCTGAGCGACAAGATAATTTCATGGTTTATGGTGCCACAGGTACATAGCTATACAATATTAAGCCGGTCTCACATTATGGTTCCGCCACATTACATCACTTCCGGCAGTTTTAGATGAAGTATAGATGGAATACTGCCCCCAGTCCGGTCAGTTTTCTCTCACACTATACCATCAAGATGGACCTGATGGAAATGATGGAACCAGCTTTGACGGGGACAACTGAACCAGAAATGTTAATGGCATCTCTGAACATTGTGTATGCAAGAGTATGTTTATGATCAGAGATACTAATATTGTCCATGTATTACCAAGCAAATGCCAACATGGTAGTGGAACAAAAATTATTATTATAATCTCTGAAAGTAATCTAAAGACATTTGTGGAAAATTAGAAAACACAGAATATCCTTAAAAACCCTGTTTACAAAATAATATCAAGCTACACAGGAAGCTTACCATAACATTTATTTCTTTCCGAAACTTGAACATGAAAAACTGCTACTCTATAACATCTGTGGTGTTTCTAGTAATCTACCATATCGTGTTTGAATAATATATATTGAATTATTCAATAAGCATACAGATTAATGTAGGTACAGCTATGTGCAGACATGAACACTTCAACAAAATTATTTTAAATAAAGCTATATACTGTACATGTATTATGTTTGTGTTAGTTCTCTGGTGATTCTATGTTAGTCTGCGTTGGATATAGCTTGTACTATACACAACTTGCCCCAGGCGGCGTCCTTTGAATCCATGATGTAATGTTTCCGTTCACATCCACACTCCCCACGGGTATCGCAATGCTACAACTACTGAGAGCTTGGTCTTTACTAGGGATGGGGGTTCTGTCGGGAATGACAACGTGAACTGTCTGGTTCTCTCGACGCCATACATTCCAAATACTGCAGTGATATCGAAGCGACACCTACAAGATAAAAATAATAAAAAATTACAAGGACCTGGAAAAGAATCGGTGACACTCACTGCTTTAGCCAGCGAGGCGTCTCACCATGTAATGGCCAAAATTACATGAGACGCCTTTGGAGACGACAAAAAAGAAAGGTTTTTAATAACTAAATATGGCTTAAATGGCGTCATGCTACCGGTGCACATTGGTGTCTTAGGGGTCAGTGGCTGGGATAGTCAATATTTATTCAGTAACAAGTGAGACTCCCAAATTACAAATCCTGGCTAAACCTGGAATTGTTTCTGACTTAATAATATATTAGGCCTATATCCAATCATTCATTATAGACCTCTATACAATATGTCAAGTACCATGCACAAGAAAAAGTATCAATTTTCCAGCAGTTATTTAGTCTTGAGACTTGTTGAGATTTAGCTTATATCAGTATGCTGCCATCACTCATGAATAACTAATCATATGAAGTTGTGCATCAACATCATTTAATGCCTTCTACCCCTAATATTATTTATGAGATCTGCCGCAAAACAACAGGGTCCTCATCAACCATTCTTGGCCATGATACATAATCTAATGTTCCCTTCTAAGTTAGGATAACATGTTCACAAAACTAGCTCTATTATTGCAAACTATTGACACAGGGGAGGGGGAGGGGGTAAGAGTGGGATGTTTAAGCAGTCTTCAACCATTTATCAGTTCCATGTTAGAAGAAGAGATTGCCAGATGCTAGTTCGCGGTAATATAGGATATGCATAGAGTTATATGAGGTAAGGGAGTACATGCTGTAAATTGTGAGTTCGTTAATACTATAGTTGGACCTTCGAGGACAAAAGTGAGAGAAATCTATTTTGAAAAACACAAATGATGATATTCATATGTTTCTGGCAGCATATATGGCAAATGATAACCTTCACACCATTGTACATTATTCATTGTGGAAAAGAAGATGGCAAAGCAAGTGAATGAGAAACAAACACATTCTTTAAGCTGCAGACTGCGCAGCTCCATTGGCTGTATGTTCCGGATGTCTGGGGAAAATTCCATGTAAGACTCCTTGTGACCTATAATGATATCATATTTCAAATAAACAGCAAGGGAGCACTGAAACATGGGATCAACTTCAGTGGATAATTGTCATGAACCTATCATGCAGCAGACAGTTCTATGATGTAACAACCATTATTGGTATAGAACTCAATTTTGACTGCAATTGAAAAGTAACAGGTCTCTCAAGCAAGTTTGCCAGGGCAAGAAAAGGAAATGAACACTTTGAGACCCTTGAACTAGATACAAATTAAACTTACCTGTGTATATTTATGAGCACAGGCTTTCTGATAACTCAAAATAATTTGCACTGTACTGTCAACTACACCCCTCACTGTTGACATGTTTTAATACCACTATGCATGTTCCCTAGGCTCCAGCATAGTGCCCTCACTAAGCGCCTTCTTATTCAGCATTTCTCGATTCCTATCAAAACAATGTAGTTCCTGCCAAGTACACAATACCTTCTATCAAGCCTATAAATCTTTGATAGATACTGCCAATCCTACATGTAGCAATAAAAAAGTTTTTTGGGGAAAGTTCTGTCTACATTAATTGTTTGGGCTAATTTCATTTCACCTCTTGCTTAATTCCCAAAATATTCAACAAATTCCTCTTACTTCTCTTTTTTTGCTTCTCTATAGCTTGCAGACTTAATT
>JAODAF010060504.1:0-11427 GCA_027574765.1 Molpadia intermedia
CCATCGATAGGAATTCTCTAGAAAGTTCCAGCACAAACACGCTATTTTTCGAACTCATGTAGTACCCGGCTCTAATTCTCAAGAATTACGCAATAGATGATTCTGTTCTAGGAAATTACGCAATACAGAAAGAAAGTTTCTTCTAGCTTCTAGAATCTTCTGAGAAGTGTTGTAATTCTTCAAAAGTAGGTCAGTTTATGACAGCGTATGTCTTCTGTTCGACATAATGTGCACATACGCATTCTTCGTACGGGCTAAGCTTACTCTTCAGAGTTATTCTATATTGTCTAGATGCACTCCCCTTTCATTATGTATCCTTAAAACCTCTCTTGAATAGACATTATTTTTTTTAAATTCCACCAACCATTAATATATTAACTTAAGTTTGTTATATAACCGAGGTACAACGTTACATCGTAATTCTACCCACTTAAGATAAATCCATTATCAAATCAAGAAGTATAAACAATGAACAGTACACATTTCAAAATAAAAATAAATAATGTATTATGCAATCAAAGTCATTTTCTTAGACATCAATCATGATTGAAAATATAACACAAAGGTAGACTTTTAACTAGTAACTAGCCCTTAGAACAGTAATAATCAACAACGGTGTATAGTTTCAACTTAAAAATTAATTTTAATAATAACTAAACAAACTACACAAACAATTTTAATTCAGATTGATTGGATTGATATTATCCCATAATTCATCATCGACAAGTTAAAATGCGTCTAAAATTGATAAGCAACCGGGAGACTTTGGGTCTTCCAATGTGATTTACCCATAGTAACTCGTAGTTTTACATAATATTATGACATTCAGTTAATAAACACATCACGAATTTGTAACACTATAGAACACATTCAGTGATAAATAATTATTAAAAGCAACATTACCATAGATTGTGGTGAAAGTCGTTTCCTTGGTATTGATGACTTAATAAAACACAGTGCTTTCCTTTCTATCACAATATTCTACAGTCCCTAAAAATATGAGATTGTATTGACCTTCCATTATGTACGCTAAAATAAGTACGTTAAAACGATGAGTTTTCAGGGGGTCGTATGCAATCCAAGTATAGGGGAGGGTGGGGTTAAATTTGATGTAAAAATGTGGGGAATGACCTGTTCTTTCGATTTCCGTTGTCCAAAATTTTGGACCCCCTTCACACAAATCGTTATACACTTAGCACCACTTTGTTATGTGATTTTCGTTAAAATTATGAGCTTTCAGGGAGTCGTATACAACCCAATTATGGGGGTGGGGTCAAACTTGATGTCAAAATTATTCAACGCATCAAACCTGTATTCACACGGGCAGACCATATCATTCTAAGTAACTAAAGTTCAACTTAATCAGTGACAATCAATTTGATTACTTTTGTGTGGCATTACACAGTGGTACGATTAAAAGTAAGAAAACGCATGACACCGATATTGGATTCAATCCGGCAGACCAGCATCAGTAACTTACATTTCAACTGATCTATGCAATGATAATCAATTGATTTATTACCTATGGAAGGAAATACTTTAAAACTTAGTATATAGTTCTCTGGTGTCTCGAACACATCTTGTATATTTGAATATCAACAAACATGTATAAAATTCCATTTTATGATAAATAGTGAATAGGCTGGATCATTTATCATCAATTTTCCTAAGATACATTGCCTGTGATTTTGACATGTGGTGACATATGGTTTTGCATTGAAAGTGGTCACCTTTGGATAACTTCATCTGGAGGTAGAACTACTGAAGTAATAAATAATGTTTATTTAAGGGAACGAAGTGATCGTATGGTCAGCTATTTAACCACAGATACAATATGCTTGATGTAAAGAATGGAGGGTTTAAATTCATGTTTCTAACTTCATATAACGGACACTCTTTATGGCACGTGTGGTATATTCAATATCATTTCTATACGGGAAACTTATAATGTTACACGCATCACTTTGGGACAGAGCGGCAAAGGGTCACGAAAGACTACCTCGCAATTTTAAAGTGTCTGATCTCTATACGGCTAGAATTAAACATCTTTGTGCTATTTGTATAGGTAAATGACATAGAAATGCAAGTAATGCAATTTAGACATAAGATAAACAACATGCTGTACTTCAGGCCCTTCAATACCAATATGATATTGGATGGGATATTATGTAACATTCCTGTGATGTAAATATTAAGGCTTTTGTCTTGCAAATGAGAATTCTGAGTTCGATTGCCGGATACAAATGCCCTTTTGTGATCTAAGATTTAATTATAATAATAGTTTTGTCTACAAAATGGCTTTTTTACCTCTTTTGTTGCTTGTTTGATCTTGGTTCTTAATAACATTGAAAAATGCAAACAAAGGCCTTTAACGTTTACCTCAATGAGACAAATTATAACTTATACATTATTGATACATTGTAGATAAAAGCAAAACTGTACGGCAACGAGCTAAACATAGACATGAATCAAAACAACGCATATTTCCTGCTTTAAGTATTGTCTCTCTAAAACCTCTCTCCCGCAAACAGTGGTTACAAAAATCGTAATCACACGTGTTCTACTAAGAATAAGTAATCCCAAGAAACGTCTAAGATACTGGATAATATTTTATTTATTTCGCTTACTAACCAAACAGCAAGTTATTACAGTTAATTTCTGCGTATTATTGTATGTTGTATAGTACTGTAAAGTTATTATGAGTAGACTATTTGACCACATCGGCAGGATTATGATAACCTGACAGAATATAATAAATGTTTTTTGTCAGATGTTATTTCGCAATTTTGTTTCTGTGAAAAGGTTTAAGATGTATATTTCAGCTTATGATTGAAACATTCTTATGTAATGTTAGATCGATGTCAAGGGAAATACCAACGATTTTAAAGACTTGAATAATTGCAAGGACACTTATAGTATAACTATGACAGTTACTGTTAAAACCTAACAATATTATTTGCATTGATTGTCGGTTGTTATATTACACGTAACAATACAGTTTGGCAACCTATCAAATGACAATTATTGAGTCTGAGTGAAATCTGAATCTATGGAATGATACTTATAGAGGCAGACATAATGCGATTTGAAATTAAAAGTATCACTTAGACATATCAAATGAAATGTTGATAACAGTTTCAATTATTTATCATCAAAGTATTACAGTTTTTATTTCTATCTAAATAAACCATCACGTATAAAATATCTGGTTAAATGATCCCCAAGTGTTCTCCACATGCCTTGCGATAATATATGCGTTAGATCATAAAATGTATGTCCTTGATATTTCCGTTTCTCCTGGATATTTAATATTGAGCTAACATTTTCTTGCTGGTTATAAAATATCACTGTGATTTTATTGTTTATATTGTTTTAAAGAAAGGAAATTACATTGGCTTAAATTGTAAATGGTAACACATCTTAAATCGAAAACTTCGAGGTGCTATATTATAAAGGGTGGAACTCGCAAGGTGAAGCATTACATGCTTATAGAGTTTTTACTTGTTTTGGCACTGACGTCGAGTTGAAATTATTGCCACTTTAATTGAATAGTAGTTTAGTTGTGAAGACTGCGTATAGCCCTCTCGGACGA
The DNA here is from genome assembly GCA_027574765.1 of Molpadia intermedia. Lineage (NCBI taxonomy): Eukaryota > Metazoa > Echinodermata > Holothuroidea > Molpadida > Molpadiidae > Molpadia > Molpadia intermedia. Next base: position 3,593 of record JAODAF010060504.1, read on the forward strand.
CGCCATTGATTGTAGAACCCAAATCATTATCACCACTGAAACCGTTATTGTCTTGATAACGCCAGTATCGCCGTCCGAATCAAGGTTCCAGCTACCCCTTCCGCTGTGTGATAAGGGACACCGACGAATAAAATGTATTAAAATGAAACGATTTAATATATTTAGGATTGTGATGAATTTAACAAGTAATACAATGAGACCATAACGCAATTGGCTGCAAATAATATACATGACAAGTGTATCACAATACATAAATATAACATATATTCAACGGTGTTGAATATGTAATGTCTTGGTTAGGAGAATTCCAGAATTTACATATTTGCTTCAAATTTGAGAATAATTTAGGCTAGTCCTAGATAACTGGTGTAACACGGTTTTCGAACGGGCATGGTAGGTGTGGTAGTTTGTAGTACAGTAAGTAAAGCTGTCGAAAGCTGAGAAATGCATGGTGAAATTTATCAAGTTGATAATCATACAAATTAAATTTAATGAGCGTTTTTAAGACCAAGGAAAAAGGAAGCAGTGGGTGAAATATAATGAAACTAAATGATGTTAAAGATAAATATTTTTGGAATTTATAAATTGTTCAGAGAAGTTATATGGGTATTTCCCCGTACAAGAAGACTGACTGTACAATATTTGGTGTTTTTAAATAAACTCGCAAAGCTTATGTGCAAGACGTCCAATAGTTTAAAAATGAATGCAACACGGAAATCGCTCTTTCACCAAAGTGATACGATGTTGTTCTCAAATACTTAAAAACATATAATGTATCGATTGTGAAGATATCAATTAAAGTGCAGGTTGGCATTGAGTAAGCTAATAATAGTACGGTGATACATTTCACCACTTATATTATATATAACTAACTCTGTTAGTTTAGTGTCGTATGACGGTAGACCCCTGTGATTTCCACATTTGTTAAATTAAAATCTTTTGTGGTTCAATTAGAATGGGCCCTTCAATGTCATACACTGTTGTGTCGCGTCATGGTAGCATCCATCTTCAAACACCAAGCTTGAATTCATTTATCACTTTAGTTTAACTTAAGTTACACGAGTAATGCATTTTAGTAAGGGGTTCCAACCAATGAACAAACAGGACATTATCTCTACTCGCTCCAAACTTAGTATACTCAAGTTTGACAAAGTGCTCTCGAATCAGATAGGGTTACAGGAAATCAATACAATGCAACGATACACATCAGTCTGACATATAGGAAGGTTTATGATGAACAGAAAGACTATACTAGTTACCGTTGTATCAAACACGAAATAAAATGATACTATCTGATAGCTAGTTGATTTATTATATTATTAGCCTAGGCATAGTCCAGACCTAAGGTGAGTAAGATTATACCAAAGCGAATGAGTGAATCCTGAAGTAAATCTTCATTTTTTACATTCGAAATAAATATTTCAGTTGGTGGTCCGCCTTTTTGGTTATCCAAGGTGTCCGAATCTTTTTCAAAGATCCCCAGGTATGACGGGTTGCTGACGACCGAGAGTGGGCCTCGTACATCTAGGTATTTGGCACAGATATATTTGACGCATCGAGGAGAGTGGTTGTTAAATCCCTTAACATTAAACATCACGATCTTGTACTTTTCGGTATTCTTGTAATCATGGCATCTTTCCATAGATCTATTAGGGGTTAATCAATGGTCTAGATTGCGGTTAACGTTGGATAACGCACGGTCGCGGGTATAATGCATGCGATACACGAGAGCGAAGCAATAGCATTATACCCCAGACCGTACGTTATCTAGCGTTAAACGCACGATATACCATTGATTAACCCCGTTCATTAACCAACACGTTTCGTCCATTTGTTACCGAAAATCATCTAAAATGTGTTCCCCTATTTTATTGAGAAGTGACTAACAATAACAATCCGCGCAAATTAATGTAGCAAAGCATTGTGAAGTTAAACATTGCAAATACTCATTTAATTTATTACATGAATTGATTTTTGAAATGAAATGATAATTTGAGTTGTTTCCAATACGATATTCAAATAGAACATGTTGTTTCTTTTAGCTAGTTTTTTTTAACTCAGGAACAACATGTAAACTATAAACAACAACCCATTGCGCACTACTAATCCCTTAGCAACGCGAATTGTAGTACACTTGACATGTACAAATATTGCTAGTTACCTTATAACATTAATTCCACAAGTATATGTTGTTGTATACACACGTACACTGCATGCGTAAGTGTAGCGTTAGTTCAATGACCGTCAGGTTGACTCAGAAATTTGTATTTGAGGAGAATGTTTGGATTAATACATAGAAAGTAGTGTTTCTCTTGGTTATGTTTCTTAATTATTGTGTCCACATAGATAGGCTAGGCTATAGCCATAGGCCAGTCTGAAAGCACGCTGAACTTGTCGCATGATGCGATAGGAAATTACCTACAAAGTCATTATTTATTTAAGTACTTATTCAAAGAATTTAATGTGTCTAGTAATTCAAAAGTTCTAGCAGGTCTATCTTTAGAGTTAGACTGAACTGCTTGATTATAGGCCTCAAACGATCAACAGTTATCTAACAGTTAACTTACGTTATACGTTTAATAAATCTACTGCATTGTACGTCAGTACGTATGTAGGCCTTATAGTGATTATCCATGCGCTAGTGAATTTACCGTGCATTATCAATCAGTTAACCCACGGTAGTCGACCAATCAGAATTGAGTATTTTCATCACGTATGAATGAATTATGTATAAAATGTATTCAAAGCGCATTTACATCTAAGGCGGTATATTCACAGAGCTGTTCTCTGCTATGTTCTGATGAAGTACTCAAAGTTCGTCAACCGAATGTATTAGATGCTTATAGTGTAAGAATCGCCGCTGTTTTTTAAAGGTTCAAATTTCAATCAGAAAAGAGACTTAAGGAGCTACAAACGTCTGTGGTAATGTTATTTTTTAGGTTTTTAGGTTAAAACATGCCTAGATTTACGAGGGCATGTGTATAGTGTTATTTAGTCGTACTCATTGGCCAATTTTTTTAAATATCAGCGGAATTTCTCTGTATTCGCTTCACGTATATTAGGTTTCACTAATTATCACATGGCACAGTTTCTGCTGTCTGAGCGAACAGCTAGAATAACAAACGATTAAGATCCAGCGCAAAGCCACACTGTGAGAAATGCCGTTGAAACCTGAGCTCCAAATTGTCTGTGGTATCTGGGTCTATACTGTCAGTGTCGTATTTGAGTTGTCACGAGCGATGTGGTAGACATGCATGGTAGCAGGCATGTGGGTATGGACAATAGACGACTGGTGGAGATGAACATTCTTAAGCTGGCAAGTTCCATATGTCCGTTTTTCGATCCGTCATCCGTCATCCGCAAAATTCGCCTCTATACTAAAATAACTATACCCTTTCCACGCATATGACCGTCGCCCGTCGTCCGCCACCCGTTAGCCATCATACGGCTCCAATTCGACGTCCGTCGGCAAAATACGCATCGGGTAGCGATTCGGCTGACGGATGACGGGTGACGGATTAAAAAACGGACATATGGATAGCCAGCTTTAGCCTGTGATGTTTAGGAATTTACATGAATTTATTTGCCATCGACTTAATTCGCAAATCGTGAAAAATTGACCGTCATGTCATTGCGATTGGAGGTTGGACATAATGTATGTAGATAGGCGCCCATGTATTCCTAGGCATGAATGGTAAGTCGGTCATGTACAGTACCAAGCAGTTTCGAGGGCGCAAAACTGGATCGACGGTCGGCAGGAAATCTAGAAATAGTATGCTCCGACGCGGCATCCGTAGACTGTTGATCACGTGATAGCATTTGACGGAATTTCTTATCGACCTGCTAGTATCCTGAAAACTGTAGCAGGCCGAGAAGGCAGGTGAATGGGTTTGACTAGTTAGAACCATGAAGCTCCATATTAGAACATATCAGAGTTGCCAAGCAGCATCCCCTTTCTAAAGTTGCCTTCAACGAATTGACCAAAGGAATTATTTTTTGTTTTCTCAAATAAAATAAAATAAAAAAGCGTTTGCTTTTCATATCCAAACAACATCCTTATGATAAGAACTTTCCAACATGTTGTCTTTCTTAACAAATATGATGTTGATTCAGAATTACCATACAAATGTCGTTGAGAAATGAAGCGCGCACAAAGTGATGATGTGTGCGAATATGCCAACTGTGATGGTAGTTGAAACTATGTCCTGAAACTATAAGCTCCAAACAAATTGCAAGGCGGTGAACTGATATTGACCATTCGAAGGTCATACTTGATATTAACATATAGTATTTTATGTGGAAAACAATATACACATAACTTGACATAAGACATATTTTAATAAATTTAATAAGACTGAGGCAGATTTTGTATTGATGAAATAAAATATTTAGCTACTAAGTACTACTGATAGCCACTATCATGTTTCCATTTCGGACGGGACAAAATCATTACCACTCATATTAACAGCAAAATGTGATAAATATATTATGTTTTAAAAGAATTAGTTAATTGATTGGTATACCCTATGGGATAAGAAGCAGCTGTAACTGACTCAAATTAGACACAATACTAAACAATCCATTTATCCACAGTACTCTCGTCGCCTCGACATCAGCACATCTTGATTAATCTTATAGTTTATAGTGTTATTAAATCACGGTTTAATATTTCGCCAATGTTTGGATGATAAGCTATTTTTAATGGCGATTGAGGCATTTGATATGGTAATGTTTATTAATTAATCAATGTACTATGCTCCTATATATGTAGTATAAAAGTTAAATTACCTTCTTCATAATTGAATGACTGCGTCACGGTAAGAGGTTGATTAAGTTATACAGCCCTATTTATTTTATTTAGTTACAGTATGAACTATATGTTTGGTTAGTCGTTATTTGTTCTGAACTATGGTCTTTTCGTAATTACATATACTGGTTTTCTCCTAACCAGTGGGTCAAACAATTGCCAGCGCATAGTTTGTACTTTCTACATAATCATATAACTAAGGACAGTGTCGTAGACTGTAGTGTAGGTATGAGTTACGCGTATGGGTATGGAAACAAGGCATGTGTACGTATATGAGTACGTGGTCATGGGTGTGAGTCCGAAGTAATCCATAAGTGTTGGTATGGATACGGGTCCAAGCCAGTAACTACGGGTATGAAGATACGAGTACGGAAACGAGTCCTGGAATTTTAATGAGTACCGGTATGGGAACAGTATGAGAACGGTACATTTATATGACAGTTCTGATCAAATCTGATGTTTCATATGGGTTTTCGAAATTAATTCAAATACCATTTCGATGAATAATTTGGTTATTTGGATACTTTTGTTTGATCGCCGTCCTGGTGGAGGGGAAGGATCTAAGGGGGTATTTTTGGAACAATTAAAAGTCCTTAGGTGCAATATTTTACAACTTTTGAAGTAAACTTCGTATGATTTTCGTTCGAAAATTTCGAACCTGTGTTTCATGTTCCAACTGCCTAATAGTGGTTTTAATAGGTGATCGCATTTTTGGTTCAGTGCTGGGCCCCAAAGATAGTCAGTTAGCTCAAAATGTTTGGGCACGTTGGTCTCTAATTTTTACGCTTTCAGTCTCTCAGGGTGTTGGTATGGATACGGGTCCAAGCCAGTAACTACGGGTATGAAGATATGAGTACGGAAACCAGTCCTGAAATTTTAATGAGTACCGGTATGGGAACAATTACGGGTACAGTATGAGAACGGTACATCAAATACCATTTCGATGAATAATTTGGTTATTCTAAGTACACATTGCAATAGCTTTGCATCAAAGCACTGTAGAATATTTAATAGGAATATAATATCATAATTATATAATAATCACCTCATCCTACTTGAGTGCCTGACACTATAGAAGCTGTTGAAATGGGGGTATATTAGGATTCGATGGAGTAGAAGATTTGGATGAAAATCAGACTCGGGAATCTGCACCTGCTCTCTTACAGGTATAATCTCTTAGCACAAAGCGTTTCAGAGACCATTTAAAAGTTTTGTCGAAGATTGCAATCTTTGACAAAATTCATGTAATACTTGCTACTCTGTATCGTGCGTTGCATTTGGGTCTCTCCTTCATGCCTCATTCAATGTTAGAGCAAAATGCGTTCAGAGTACGGCATTGATGCGGGGGGCGGGGCTTGTCCCATACAATTCAAGACTTAGTGGTTTCTTATAAAGTGAACATTCTACACACATGTTTATGTATTATAGAACCATGAAACCAACGCAAACGATATTGATACATCTGATGAAGAGCACATTCTCACATTAATAAATACCGTCACAACACGTACCGGTATCAACTAGGATTACTCCTCTTCTACATGAAACTAGCCCGAGGTCCATTCAAATGTTAGATGCCTTAACAAGGCTTATTTTACTTATCAGTTTGTCGGTAACTCAAAACATAAACTACCCACATACAGCCAGTGGCGTATCGATGGAGTGGGAGGCCACTCGGCGGTTGCTAACTGCTAAGATGGTCCCTTGTTTGATCGCCGTCCTGATAGAGCGGAAGGGTCTAAAGGGGTATTTTTTAACAATTAAAAGTCCTTAGATGCAATCTGATGCAATATTTTACAACTTTTGAAGTAAACTTCGTATAATTTTCGTTCGAAAATTGCGAACCTGTGTTTCATGTTCCAACTGCCTAATAGTGGTTCTAATAGGTGATCGCATTTTTGGTTCTGTGCTGGGCCCCAAAGGTAGTCAGTTAGTTCAAAATTATTGGGCCCGTTGGTCTCTAATTTTTACGGTTTCATTTTCTCTGGGGCAGAGCCGCGGAGGGGCCCCATCGTCGAATTGTCACACATATTTTGTCCGACTCACACACGCACCTTAGATGGATGCTCTACGACTGTTATTTGGAATACGCCTGATCGACCCAGAGGTCCCATGCGGGGCGACTCCTGGGTTGTGTGCCCCTTGTTCTGCAGAGTCAGAGCGCATAGGCGTTACGCCACTGTCTACAACACAGCGCGGTGACGTAAACTTTACCCAAACAACCCAGAAACAAAATATTTTAATAATTAGAATAAAAATATCAATCTGAAAATGTTTAAAATTGTACGTTAAATAACATGATTAGAGGCAACATTTTTCGTTTGACAATACCTCCGAAGTTAGAAATATCTCACCGGGGTTGCTGATGGATTAGTAAATTATTGTAGATTTCATGCTACGTTATCTACAACTAATTATTTTTCTGCTCATCGTGTGTTGCAGGTATACGTAGTGATTTTAGCTGAACCTGCGTAAATGAACATAAAACAGGGCTAGGAATATGCAGATGATACGTCTATATATGTGTATGATAAAATGACGTAAACCAGTTATGCGAATGTATGATAAGGAAGGTTGGCTAGACGCGCTGTAGCTGAGTTGGTCATAAATCATAAATGGCTACAGAACTCCAGCTTGCAATAACACCTTTAATAACTACGTTGGGCATCAATGCAAAAGACCTGTATGACGTGAACAATAGATAGACTGGCATCAGTGGTGATAATAGTGGAGGTGCGCCGAATGTTATTGTCACAGTGACTATATAGGCCTATAGTGCTAGCCATCAGTCGCAAGTTGAATCTGGCTGAATCCACGAAGTACATTGGTAGGCTGGTTATAGTTAGTAGAAATGTTGTTTATTCGATGACACTGGAGCAGTGGTTGCTTTTGTAGATGTGTAACATTGAATATATGCGGTTAATCAGCGTGACGAAGGCGGAGTTGGTTACTTAGGGGTTAATCAACTTTCTAGAGTGAGGTTATCACAGGATAATCAACGGTCGGGGTTTAATGCAAGCGATGCACG